>VUQI01000158.1:0-10115 GCA_015106735.1 Paratilapia polleni | reverse complement strand
TGGAAAAACAGCCAATGTCCAAAGAAAAACCTTTGAAAGACCTTCAGAAAGCCTGGAGAATTATTGCTCAAGAGCACTTTAAAAAATTACAAGAAAGTCTGACTCCTTGGAAGCAAAATATAAAGAAAGACATTTGCACAGTATTGTACAAGTCAAAAGTGACAAGGTTGATACTAAATAATACAATATTTCATACATAGACAACTATACACTGCTAAATCAGAAATTCCACATATGCAGTTGAGATTGCTGTTAATTACAGGTCATTTTATGTAATGACAGACTTGAATTACTCAAAAATGAATAAACTATTAGGATGAGATGACTTGTCAGATGGCTCTCAGTACAATGGAACTATGCCCTCTGAAGTAGCAGCATGCACTGGCATAAAGCAGACGGCAATTTGGCACACATAACTGTAATCTGATATTCAGAGCACAAACAAGCACTGCTGGCTAGTTTCACTGCCAAATTCCAACACACTAAAGCCAAGATTTTCTCACACTATAAACACTGATACAGGTCCTGTGTTTGTCTTTAGGATGCATGTATTGGAATGGATAAGAGAGATTGGGTTAATGCTCCTGAAATAGAGCCAGATGTGTGATGACAAAACTCTCAATTACTCCCTAATTAGAATGAAAACAACAAACACAAACAGAAAGATCCCCAACCCCCTCACCTGCTGCAGCTGTTTTACGTCCCTTCTTACAATGAATGATTTATAACAAGCATTCAAAGGTGATGAAAGATCCACAACTCATTAAAGTTTATGGAGCAAATTTGGCTTGTATGCCATCTGCAAGCAGAAGGCTCTGACACTGTATTGTGACAACTCATGGATACACAACAGCCATCTGGGTATATGCAAAGTGCAGCAAACACTCTCTTGGTGCCTGTTAGGGTTACACTTTTATTAATTTCTAGCTATTTTACCATCTGTTGACAACAAATGGAGCCCGATGTGTGAAAGTGGGCGTGTTGTACATTATGACTGGGTGACAACACAGTCAAACATAAGGAGCAGCACAACTGGCTCCTTTGGTGGAAAACAAGGGGAGGGGAAATTGAAGCTATTTATTCATATTAGACATCATATGAAGATAAAAATGTGATCACATGCAGAACAAGCACACTGTAGACTCTTGCTTCTGTACTGTGTGTTGTATCCATCCATATTAATGTTCCAAATATACGTTTTTCATTTTAATCATGAAAAAAGACATTTTGAATCTTTTTATCTCTCAGGATTTACAAGGCTAGTTAACACTGTGCTTTCCAAAAGCCCCAGGGAGCACAGTGTCTTGCCTTGATTTTTGCTATTATTGCTGTAATTTAATCTGGCAGTTATACAGCAGCCTACCTTCTTTTCAATTCAGCTCAATTCAGTTTTATTTATGTAGCACCGAATCACAACAACAGTCGCCTCAAGGCACTTTATATTGTGAGGTAAAGACTCAACAATATTAGAGAGAAAACCCCAACAGTCAGACGACCCCCTATGAGCAAGCACTTGGCGACAGTGGGAAGGAAAAATTCCCTTTTAACAGGAAGAAACCTCCAGCAGAACCAGGCTCAGGGAGGGGCAGCCATTTGTCGCGAGAAGAGAGCAGAGGGAGACAAGACAAAAAAATTCTGCTTTTCAGAAAATCTTCTTCTTTAAGCCCCAGTCACACAGGCTTAGAGACTGGTTGGAAAAGTGAGTATTCCCCGACCGGTTGGGAGTGGTTGCTGGAGGTTGCTTGCTGTAGCTAGGTTAAGTTGGTCACAAAGAAGTGCTGCACTGAAAACCTCCTTGCAATTGCTTTGGTTGCTAGCAGATTGCCACAGTCGCCCATAGTTTGTATGGAAGATGCCGACTAGTCTGCAAACACTCGCCAACTACTTGCTAAGCGATAATGAAACCATGAAAAGTGTGACGCAAACCGGAAACAGAGACGGTTCGCCTTCAAAGTAAAAGTGGTGCCTTTTGAAACATGTTGGTTTCAATGGTAAGGCACCTCTTTTACTTTGAAGCCGAACGTTTTATTTTTCCAGTTTGCGTTGCACTTTCTCAAGTTTCACTACTCCTTTGTGTTTAGTTAGGATGTACTTGCAGACGAATCGGTGACTTCCAGGCAAACTATGGGTGATCTCGGCAATCTGCTAGCGACTAAAGCAATCACAAGGAGGTTTTTGGTGCAGCACCCTCTTTGCAACCGATTGCACCCAGTGACAGCCAGCAACCTCTAGCAACCACTTGCCAAACGGTTGGGGAATACACATTTTTGCCTGGCAAACAAAGGTTCCCAGGGGGTCACTGACGAGTCTCTAGGGCTGTGTGACTGAGGCCTTAGTGCAAGAAATGTACTAAAAGTTTCAAAATCAGGTGCCAAAGATTTAATATTGACTTGCAATGCTTTAAAACATCTGCTAACAGTGTGTAGTATTCCATTTCACACACTTTGTTAGGTAGACTTGGCAACTTTACATCCAAATGTGGGAAATGAAGACTTACAGCATACATATAACAATTTTAACTTAGCCTTTAACTTTTATATAGCTGCTCTTGCTATACGCTCAGATGTGCTTTAAACTTACTTCCTTGCTTCTACTTCATTCATGCACATTTGATGCTACACTGAAAAGTTAGTGTGCGTTTACATATAGGTTTAAAAGATTTGTCATAAGCATTGTTTAGTGACGTAACAACATATGAATGAGTGTGTGAGAGTGACTGACATACAATATCACAGAGCGCAGGGAGTTGGGTTGTTGGGTGTAGGGTTGTTTCACCATGGCAGTCTCCTCTGTCTTAAAGCTTACTTATGTTTCCTCACACTTGGGTCAGTGAGATTAGCTCACTTTAAACAGCTTGGTATGTAAAGCTGCTCAGAGACTCAGTTCAATTGAAATCCGATATTACTGACATCTGTAAAGAGCAAAGGCATATTTACCTCCAGGGGAAACTTTTAAACCGAATAATTGCTTATTTTTTAATTGATCAAAGTCATTCTGCCTGCAATCACTGCCAACTCATCCTGCTGTTAGCCAAATGAAAACGTGAGGCTGCATGGGACGCTTTTTCAATCAGGCTTTTCATATGAGGTCCATATCTTCTACCTGTGAACTCCAACTAATTAGGCATGGCTATATGTTATAGGGATTAAAAACCCATGCTTTCTTTTGAAGTACTTACTAGCCTTGTTTCAGCCTTTTCTTTGCCTGTGTGCTCTCCTCTGGCTCACTTTGTGTTTTGTGTCCCCATCCTTTTTAGTAACCACTGTCTGTCCTCTGTTGTTTATCTCTTCCCTAATCCCTTGCACCATCCCGTGGCTCCTTGTAGTCTCTGATTTTATTCCTACTTTCATTTTCCACATTCCACATATATTAGAATGAGTTAGAGGCTACCTTGTAGAGTCCCAAATGAGGATTGCTTAGTCACTCAAACTCAAATAATAGAAGAAAAAACATGATCAGACCTCTACCTGCTCACAAAGAATTATGCCCTCTGATATGAAGGCAAATACAGCTCTCTTCTTTTTTAGCCTTGCTACCAAGGTGTAATACTTCACTATAAGAGTCCAAAAAGTTTTTAGGTAAAAAAAACTGTATGTAGGGTCGATTTCTCCAGTTAGAAACTTGTTAAACATGGAGACATGCTTTTGTTATGAAGTCATTTTTCAAGTAAACTGAACCAGAAAAAAAAAAATGCTATTTGCACGATAACCTGCACCCACATAAATGGAAATAAGTAAATTCCGTTTTTTACAGGTGCTTGTTAAGGTTTGATTGTTTTCATAAAAAATACCTGAATTTCCTTTAAGGTGCAAAACTCCTAACACACACTCACCCAGACAGCTTTGGCATCTTGGAGAAACCAAACATGTCCCGGAGTTCTACGTCCCAAAGCTCAGGTGCTCCACATCAGCATTCTAATCCACATCCGAATCCCTTCACACTTTAAACCGAGACAATCCAGTGTCAACCCCGATCCATATCAGGAGTCAGCAAAAGTCTGTTGAATACCTAGCAGTTAAAGGAAACAAGCGGCAGCAAGTATCACGCTTGTTGAAAGCCCCATCCAGTGTCCAGACTGTCCAGTTCCAGTCTCCCTGCAAGTGTTAAGTGATGACAGACACAGTAAGGGTCACCCTGCACCTCTCTGCTCTCTTTAGGACGAGTCAGCTCTTTCTGCAGCTCTCCACCTGGATCGGTTGGGCTGCAACGAGCCCTCTGTGTGTGCTTTCCATCTCAGTGCATGGAGAAGTGCAGTGATTGTAACCGCGGCGGGGAGAGAGGGAGGGAGGGAAAACGGAAGAGGGAGGGAGGTAAGAGGGAGAGAGGGACAAAGCAAATGGATGATGGATGCGCTCTGGCTGTGGCTTTGCCCTCCGTTCATCGGGGCTGCAAGTCTCTTTGCAAGGCAGAGGAAGGAGGGGGATACAAGGGGAAAACGAGATGAAAGATGGAGGAGGGACAGAAAGGAGAGTTAAAGTGCATTGGTTGTAAAGAGAAAGCAACTGATGGAGATAGAAGGAGGGGGGCTAGAGTGGTGATGGGCAGAGGAAAGCTGACTCTGCAGAATAGGACGCTGATGGGAGCAGGACCCCATCTCTCACAGTTTGGCTTTTTTTCCCCCACCTTTTTGGTTTCACTAAGTGAGCTAATGCATGTGCACACTCACACAGAGCACCATCACCATGATGCAGATCACAGACGGCTTCGTTATTACTCATCAGATTGAACATTTGGCTTTGCATCAGTTTTAAGCCTTGATGCAAAATGTTTTTCATTTAATTTTTATTATGTCTAAGAAATTAAATACCAGAAAACTGATTTAAGGTTGATTATTTAATGTCTCTGACAAGAACATTAGAGGGTTTTTGTTTCTTTGCATCTCATAAGTCTGTCATGAAAATCTAACAGGTCAGGTCTAACAAGTGTGTGTGTGTGTGTGTGTGTGTGTGTGTGTGTGTGTGTGTGTGTGTGTCCATGTTTGTCTGTTTAAACACACACAGATGGTTTGGTTTTGACAAAATGCTGCTCCTGCTGGCCCCATGTCACAAGAGGTGAAAGAACAAACACGAGTGAACGTCACAGGTGATGATAAACTCAGCTGAATGCAAATAAGGAGAAAGCAGGTTTTGCATCATATGCAGTGTAAGCTGCGTGTTTTTCAGTTCACTTCTCTTATGAGTGAAAAGAGATTAGCTGTTTTTCCATTCAAAGTACCAAAACTGTTTTCAAGATAAGTGAAAAATTCTTTCAGACTGTTGTTTCTCTGTGTGTCCACTGTAGTAAGACCTGCAAAGATCAGGCAATACCTTTGATAGAAGTCGCTATATCAGCTGTCATTGTCCACACAGCCTTGTTAAACCATTTCAGACTTTGATTTTTCATCTTTTTCATTTGTTATTCTTCTTCTGCTTGGTTTCTTTTTAAAAAATGACACATGTTGTAATCTTCTTCTTTGAACTGAACTAATCAGCCTTGAGGTCAGAAATGGTTCAGGGCCGCTCAGAAGTACCCACCCCAGGGTAGGTACTTGTTTCTCTCTTGAAAACAGCTCTGAAAGAAGTCCTACAGTAGAGGTTCCCATGGTGGGAACAAATATGGTACATAGGTGCGAGCCACCCAAAAACTGCCTTACAGTTAATGTGGTGAATAACGGCCTATTGTTTTTACTCATTATTTGGTTAACAGTAAACTGTGAATCCCCATCAAGACAGTCAACCTATTCACTTGACATTTAGCTCCTATTAGACAATTAGCAGAGTTGTAGTTACTAAAAAAACAGCTGTCAGATTGTCACATCATGTATGAGAACTCATTTCCTCCTACATGTGAAATTAGATATCCTCAAGATGAAGTATAAAGCACTTTGAGTACACAGAAACTGAGTAGAAAAGCGCTATATAAGTACCAGTCCATGAACACCACAAGACAAGAACAATTCATAAAAGTTATTCTGATAGTTTATGAGAGTCTAATCACTGTTAATGAGCATAAACAATTATCCAGGTAGTAATGCAAGACTGCATAATTGCTCACATTAGAGGTTTGAGGGTAACTTCTGATTTTGCTGTATTTTAAGAGAAAGTTTTCAAGAATCCTGCTCACAAAGTCCCAGGATACAGAAATAGTATGAGATTATTGCTCCATCTTAAATAACTGTCACCTGTCAGTGTCACCTTGGATTGTATAATGCTACAGTCACACTAGGAAAAACAGTGGTTGGAGACCGCGGCACGACCAAAATTATTGCAACTGTGTGCAATGAACTTGTGATCTCACTGCCTTTGAAATGGTTGCATCGAAGACATGAACCAGGTCTGTGACCACTTTCAGTCATCTGCCATCTTCAAAGCAACTTTGGCGCATCAAGACAGCAATAAAACAGAGACAGTCTGCTATCAGTTTGCAATTGAATGGGGTCAAGTTGGCACTGACATGCAATCTGTTTGTGATAATACAGTAATTCACTGTGGTAAATCAACAAAAATCACAAATCTGCTGCCGTTTACATACACAGAAATTCACATTAAACAGAAATTCACATTAACTATTTACATTCAGAGTCCAACCAGAACCTCATAGATATGAAACAAATTCAGAAATTCCTCCACAAACAGTGATGTAGTTGTTGCAGGACTGAGATTTACTACAAAATGACAGAGGCGCTTGGCAACCTTGTGTTTATATAGGAATATAACCAGAATACAACCAGTTGGCCACTAGCTGAGTCAAGTCCCCTATAGGAAAGAGACATGTCGCACATGAGTTGTGCACATCGGCGCAGACTGACTCAGATTGATTGCAGCGTGATGACAAATCTGTCTGCATTTATAAATTATACGGCAAACCTTTGCCAATCTGTCTGAGAGTGACTGCAGTCAGTCCGAGTTGGACTGTGATTTTTTTAGAGCCAGATTGCTTCCCACCAGGCGACCTGTGCAATTGGCTTGCGATTGTAAGTGATCATCCAGAGGTTGAAGGTATTGCATGCTCAACCGCCGGGCAACCAGCTGGTCACCACAACTACTTGCAATTGGTCGTTGAATGTGAAAAAAATCACTGGACAACCACTGACTTTTTCTAGTCACAAGGAGATTGCCATCCTATTTTTACTCTCGTATGACTGAGGCATTAATGAACATCCAAGAACTTTCTAGATTTCTGCTGTTCTATAGATTTATTCTTAAAATTAAATTCTGTAACTCATTTAAAGCAAGGAGCTATAACAAACACTTGATCTTTTAAAAACAGTTAGTTTATTGTATATTTTCATGAAACCACACCAGCTGGAAAATATACAATTGAGGAGATAAAAGCCAACAAACTGCCTTCTGTTTGACTAAATTGTGCTCTGTCTACATTGCATGTTTTGCCTGTCGCCATGCTAGCCTCTCTTTGAGGTTTTATGCAGTACTTTGGGCTAATTGCTAACTCCAGCATGCTAACATGCTCAGAATGAAAATGCTAACTTTTTAATATTTAGCAGGTTTTAAGTTTACCATGGTTGTAAACTAAAGACAAATTGAATTTTTGACCAAGTGGTGGTCTAGACTAGACATAAGGCAGCAAAAATCTGACATTACAACACATTCTGAGGTAGAGGTAGATATTGGTGTCTGTAAATGTATAAAAGATTTGGTAGAAATCTATCAAATGCGCTACAGGAAAAGTCAGAGTATCACCAGATTTTCTCCTGTGGGGACCATAAATGTCTACAATATTTATAGTTCTTGAGAGAAAAAGAGATATGGACAATGATATGGCAGGTAATCTACCGTATCATTTACTCTCAAGAACTATAGAGAGTTCTTAATGTGTCTGCAACAATTTCTGTCACATGAAAATCAACTTGCAAACAGTGCCTTCTGAAAGGCAAATATTCTTCCATGAGGGTATGGATTTTATAACAATGCCAACATTTATGCATAATGCAAACACATACATGTTAATAGTTAAAATTAACCTTTACCCTGTAGTAATGTGCTGTCACTAGTGTTTCTGTGAATTAAAGGCATCATATGTGTCACGTCTCTTGCTCCAGATGTGAAGCAGCAAAGACATAAAGCAGGCGGTTTTCATCAGGCAGCTTTGATGCAAAGACTCTTTGATAACCCTGTCTGTCCCTTAGGCACACACTGAAGCACATGCATGCATACACATCAAACATACTTTTATGGGTGGAAGGATACAAAAGGCTTCGTTACCCTCTCATAATTTCATACTGGTTTAAGCACACCTCCATCTCAGGCCAAGAAAGAGATGAATGAAAACCCTTTTTATCTGTTGGTAGATTCAATTTCCTGGCTGCATTTTATTAAAAACTAGAAGTTATTTCTGGGGTATTTGGTGCTGTGCACCACTAGGAACGTTCAGATAACAGTTTTCAGGAATCAATCAAAAGTATATTTATTGCTAGTTGTGAAAGAATTACACTTTTTTGGTGAATAAATCAAGCATCAGTTTCATCAGACTGGTGGTGTCCAAACAGTATAGGTCAAACAGACAGCAAGCCAAAATGGCTGGAAGTGTCATTTGCCCCAACCAGACAAGGATGGACACCTGCACCTAACAGGGCTTCTTGGTTTTCAACAGCATGGCAGATACCAGACTTTACTGTTATCTTGTCCAATGCATGTGGTCTGCAATGTAATGATAAGATAGCCTCACAACTTCTATGGCACTAGAAAAAGTTCCTGTCCTTATCAGTTCTTTTGAATGAGACAAGGTATTGCTGATAAAACATGGAGTCTAGATGTTGGTGTATAAGGTGTTGGTCAGAAGTTCGCATCAGTTTTAGAAGTCGGAAAGTGCCCGCTACGAGACAAGCTAATTGGTTTGGTGAAGAAGATTGTGACAAATGATTGGTTCCTGCGTAGTTAAGCAAGACAAGTGATACCTTTAGGCTTAATAGATTGGTTGAAATAATTGATTAGGGAGCTGCCTAATTTTAAATTGACAGGATTATAAAAGGTGAAGGGATCTAAGAGAATGGAAAGGAGCCAAGAGGTTCAAGGGCTTAGACGGAGGGAATGACTAAGGAAGTTTGGGAAAGTGATACAACTTTGCCAAGGTCCACAAATTTCTATTTTATTATTTTGACTTGTTCCAAGGAGGGATTACCCATGCTGTTTTTTTACTAGCCTCTTTAAATGGAACGTGAGGTGCTGCCTGCCCTTATACCATATCTAACAGCACTTAAAAAGATAACTCTGATAAAGTCTGAAAAGGTTTAGAATAAAGGGAAATTCAATTCATTCTGCAAACCTAATCTACAGCCAAAATTATTCTGATTTGGTGCATCAACCTACAAGGAAAAAGTGCAATTTAGTTCACCAAAGCTCACACTCTGAGGTAGAAATGCATAATAAATATGCAAAAGGACGAAAAAGATGGTTTATTAACTAAGTCTGCATTCTTAACTTTTTGAGTGGGGTGTTTGAAGGTCATGCAAGACCTTTTTACTAAGCTTGTAATTTGCTTCTGCACTTCACTGATTCCACCTCCAGTGACTTGCAGGGCCATTCAACTTTCAAAGCTTTTCCATCTCAGAGGGACTCTGAAGTGAAAACTTTGATAAGTGCAATATGAAGCGTAAGCTTTCATACCACAACAGACATAAGCAAAAACTCAAAGTGTTTTCTTTCTGCCTTTTACTCTCTTTAAATCAGTCAGTGTTTCTTCACAGCTCATACTATATCAGACATGTAAGCCTGATTATTTTAGACATAAAAAAACAATCAGAGACTTGAAACACAACTTCAGTATAGCAATGCAACACTTCCCTTGGGCTGTTTCTAACAGTAGCTAATCACATTCACATGAACAAGAGTGCATTTGGCATTGCGGACAGAAAACAGATGATCTCTCAGATTATTTGGAGAGAAAAACTTTTGTGATCATGAAAACATGCAGTAACCACACACTGAGGCACATCTGCTATTAAATATTACAAAGATATTTGATAATTCAAAAGATTCAAAAGCATTTATTATTTTTATAAAACTACTGTGCTAACTCTTGTTTACATTTTTCAATGGAATTAATTTTGAAGAGGGGTGTATAATGATTTTTTTTTTTTTTTTTTTTTTAAAAAAAAATTTTAAAAAATAAAATTTAAA
>VUQI01000157.1:0-26508 GCA_015106735.1 Paratilapia polleni | reverse complement strand
GTGAAGAGGCAGGGAAAAAAAAAAAAAAAAAAAAAATACTGTACCTAGGAGAGAGCTTTTCCTGCAGACTGGGGGAAATACCTGCACACCTTAAGTTCACACAGAATTTGTCAAATCCAGACATATGAAATTAATAATATTTGACTGGTTTTTACATAGTTCATTGGCAAATTTGTACATGTACCGTAAAGCTGAACACGTTTCTCCAGAAACAGTCTTACTTATATTTTTGCTTCCAGCCCAACTTCTAAGCTTACAAAGACTTCTGGGACTTTGACAGTCAAGTCAGGGCAACTGCCGACTCACTCTCAGACTCCAGTGGATCATATGAGGGAAAAACCCAGGCACTTCAAGGACGTGATCGGCAACACAAAACAGAAATTAAAAAGATACTAAAACCTTTCTTGAGTTTAATTTAAAAAGCAGAAGGCTCAGACGTTCTATTCTTGAAATAATTTATTACATTATATTTAAAACCTTTTTCACAAAGTCCCATTTCAGGTTGATCAACCTTAAAAAAAAATAACATTATCTGCAATACTATTTCAATGAACAAAATCCACTTACAGCCATAATCTAACTTGATACTGACCTTATGGACTGAAATGTCACCATACTGCATACCAAATGTCAGTATTTTAGGGGTTTTCTTGAGGACCGTCTGCACAAGTTCAGACATTACATCTAAACTTAAATTAAATTTATTCTTATTGTGGGTTTTCTGCATCAGAGTGTTCACACTGGGTGCGGCAAGGAGATCAGCATTCCTGGAGTTACTAAATTCCATCAAGGCTCCCCACTGTCTGAGGCACCAGCATGGCATAGTGTGGGACACCACACTGGTAACACTGAAGCACCGTTGTACAAGCACACCTCCCCAGCCTGAAATCAAATATTTTAGGCAGAGGTCAAAGCCATACTGGAGGTCACATGGTGGGTATTGCTACACAGTAAACACAGCATGCCATCATGATCAGACTTTAAGGGGTTCAGCATTGTTTAATGTTAGACTGTAAAGGTACAGCCACTACTTCCACTATTTACACTTTTTGCTCTGAGCCCTGCAGCTGATCCCGTTGGACAGCCCCAAACTGAAATGTTGGGTGAACCGTGATGTAATTTCCTCCAGCATCTCCTGATACATTTTGTCTGGTGCTCGACTATAAAACGGCTTCCTGCTTGGAAAATTTTCAGATCTCTTCTGAGCTCTTTAATGAGTTCTGCCACTCCAGTTATATCTCTACCAATATTAAGAACAGCACTGCAGTGGACAAATGCCACTTCTCTGTCAGTGTGTGACAATGAGCAAGGTTGCACTTGTCTTTTCAGTGTGACCTTTGTGTCTAAATGTGGCAAACGTGAAAACGTGTGACCCTGTGGATGCATCCATATTTGACTTTTAAATGTAAACTGTTTGTATGGATCTATAATAAGATTTGTATTTTAATATATTCTTAATACAATCAAGTGCAACATGCAATGTAGACTACAGCCACAATTATGTCCACTTGATAATGAAATCTGACAGGAAGGTTAATGCAGAACGCCAATTTTTATACTAGATCTCATGTCCCAGGTGTATATAGCAGACATGTGTAAGCTTGTTTCATTGTCACAGAGGTGCAACCACAATGAGAGTGCTGCCTGAATCACCTTAACTTCCTTCTTAAGATTTTCAAACAAAAGGGGAATTAAAAATAAACAAGATCAGAAAGGGAACGCTATACAATAAATAAATATTCTTATTTGAGTCTCATTTCTCAAAGAGTCTGATTTATGCTGTTAAATAATTAAATTATATGCACATCTAGGCTAGGTTTATGCTTGAGGGCTCAGTTGGCAAAGCAAAGGCTATAGAGAGGGTAGAGCACAGTTTTTAAAAGTCTTCCTGTGCTTATAATAACAATAACAACAATAATAATAATAATACACTGTACGTATATAGCAGTTTTCTAATCTTAATGAACATTGCAACTAGTTTACACTAAAAGCCACACTAAGCCTTTTGCACTTCAGTGGTACACTGGGTCATATTTTGGGGGTCACCATCTTTCCCAAGAACAGTTCGACATCATACTAAGGAAACCAGAGACTGAACTACCAATTTTAATGGACAGCCCAGTCTACCTCCACAGTTCCTGAAGTAAATGTCTGAAGACATCCATTAGAATAATGAAAAAAAAAAAACATTGATATACAAACCTTGAAACTGTCAACTAAAATGAAACATAATAACCATTATACAAACTGCGCTTATTTCAAGTCAGTTGTATAAGATTTCATTACACTGTACAGGTATTTATGTTACTGGGTCCACTGTACATATTAGTGTAGACATAAAAATGCATTCTTGGGGAAAGTAAGTCTTCTGGAAACCCTACACCTAATTTTCAAGGGAAAGGCTTTGAAATTCTGTCACCAGATGGCCAATACAAGCCACCATGGCAGCAAAATATGTTCACTGCTGAATTAAACTAACCCTGTGTCCCTTAAGTGCCTATGCAAATTAGCCTACATGTCAAATACCTAAACTAAATTGGCAATTTAAATAAAGTAGCTAAACAGTAAATAAATAATACAAGTGGAGAAATAAGAATAGTCTCCGGGGCAAAATATGACTCAAATTTTAAGCAGCAAGTTGGTCCGCCACATCTAATCTTAATTATTACTGAGGGTTCATCGTTACCTAAATATTATGTATTATGTATCAACCAGTTTGGTGTGCCATTTGATATGCAGTATTTGTGTGGGTTTTTCTTTCTATAAACATTATACATACAGTAACAGTAAAAATCTGCTCCAACTCTTTTGCTTTTTCTGGATACAATAACACACAGGCTTCCATTTGCAAGTGCAAACAGGCAAGTAAAATCCAATCAATACACATTATTGGCTTAGTGAGAGTAAGGTTTGAAAGGAAACAAAGATCCCATCTAAGGGGAAATACTTTGAACTCACTGGAATCCGAAATTAACATTTCCTGTTAACTCCACTGCAAACCTTTTATGCATAATTTATGTCAAATGGAGACTGCACCACAGTTCCCAAATATAAAGGCGAAATGACATCAGCTTTACCACATGCACAGCACCCTAGTTAAGAAGAAATTCATCAAAGTCGACAAGAACTTACAAAAACATGCTGTAACCTTTCAAATTTGAAGGAGAAAGGCTGAGTATACATTTACAAAATGTGAGGAGAAACTCAAAAAAAAAAAATTCTATCACAGAAATTGGGGTGTGACTAATAGGCAGTGAAAGAGCTGGTCTGTAACCTGAACTCCAAAATAATCTTGCTCA
Organism: Paratilapia polleni; assembly: GCA_015106735.1. NCBI lineage: Eukaryota > Metazoa > Chordata > Actinopteri > Cichliformes > Cichlidae > Paratilapia > Paratilapia polleni. Next base: position 23,209 of record VUQI01000157.1, on the reverse strand, counting down.
AGTCTCCATGGCCACTTTGGGGGAGCAGTGGGGGGTTTGACAAGGGGAATGGAGGACCACCTGCACACCCAGCGGAGCCAACTCTTTACTGGCACCACCATTTGTTACGCTCTAGATTCCCATTACTTGAGAACTAGGTTGGCTGGGAAATCCATCTTCTGGTGTAAGGTTTATCAAACGTCTATGCAAACTGCAAAAGTGGAAAAGGGAGGCTGAAAGATCACAGTCGTGCAAAGAGCCAATGAAGAATAGAGATGTCTTCGCTTAAGCTGCAAGAAATCCAGCATATCAAAGTATGCAGGCTCACCTCACTCTTACCTTGTGTTTCCCTTAATAACTTGAAATATTAAATATCATAATATAATTTTAGGACAGCATAGCCAAAGATGCAAGCCTCCACATTAAAATTATAAGTAGCAGCATAATATGCATGCAAACCAGCCTTAGCAAGCTTACTGTCAGCCCTAAATTTAATAGGCACTTGACAAAGTGAAAGCTGCTAACGGAGGTAATATATGCTGTATATTAGAGGACAGCAATAGCCAAGCCTTGTTGGAATGCCAGCAGGCAGAGTCTGTAGTAAGAACTTAAATCTCCATTAGTTTCACTTGAACTAATAACTGAAAAACTACACATTAGACCTGGTGCACTTGTGATGGGTAGTTCCCCATTTTCTGGTATTATCCTGACAACAAAAATCATTCATTAATGAAATAATTGATAATAAATGTAAATTAATATATCAATGATTGTGAAAGTAGCTGTTGTGGTAAATGAAGTTCTGATTTACTGTCTTCACCTGAAGTAACACGATGAGTTAAAAGTATGATCCTAATCGTTTTGAAATCTATACATAAACTGGAACTAAGATCCCTACCTCCAGTATATGTGTAAGTGTAACTTGATACATATAGCACACAGATTTAAAAAGCATGCCTGGTAAATCTATGCTGGGTTCACAAAGGTTAGAATTTGGTGCCAACAGAAGTTTTCCTTCATATATAGAGACAGACATGCTTGAGGGCTATCCTTTCTACATGGTTCTCTGCATCAATAATACAGACTGACATACACAAGATACTCTCAAGGAGAGCCAGTCAGTTTGTGTCGCCAGAGTACTTGCCGTGAAATAAACAAATGAGAACTGACAATCCTTGTGATAGTCCATACATCCTCATGAACCCCTATGGAGTTTACACAGAATCCAGGTGGCTTTGTTTTCCACAACAAAAGACATTACTGAGACAAAAGGAGCACCTCCCCAAAGATATAAAAGCAGTTCAAACCTAATTGAAGGTTCTTGCCAAATATGAAAAAAGAACATCAAGTGACAGTGAGCACACTCTGTAAACGGCTATGAAATACACATCAGATGTACTGAGCATCTGGGAGCAGCAGCACTGAGAACATGAACTAGTAAAATGTCTGTCAGGAGTTGAAACAGACCTTGAAGAGCGTAGAAATTGTATTAGTTACAACAATGTATGGCTCCCAGTGGGATTTTACAAGATGTGTGGGAAAGAGCAAAGATGTGCTAAAATGTATTCAACTGTAACGATGAAAATATTTGTATAAGATTTTCCGCAACAAAGTTTAAACAGAGGACTGGTATATTAGCAAATCCCCATAAATGGAAGAAACAAGTGACATCATTACATCCAACAGACTATTATGTAAACTTGGCAAAACCTTAAATTTATTAATGTGTGCAAATATATGCAGTTTACTGGTTCTCTTGAGATCTAACAAAAATCAGTTAAAGAATTGTCTTCTGTTGAGATTCCACCATTTTTCCGTGTAAAATCCATCATTTCAGAAGGACACCTTATTTTCCATATCACAACTCTTCTGCCAAGCTTCAAGACTTTTGTTCTGCTGGGCACCCTAGAGTCTAGTTGTTTGGTTTCAATATGAAAAATATACATAAAATATATGACCAGTACAGAAGAAGAAAGGAAGGAAAAGAAAGAAAATGTAGTCATGATGCACTACTACAGCTTGGGTCTAAAGCCCCTAATTAGTTGAGACATTTTGCTTAGTGGCTTGGCATTTTAGCCACAGGGGGGATGATACAGTAGATTGTATTGGACATGCTAGCAGAGGGACGCAACCTAAAAGGCTGATTCAGGAGTCTAATTCCTTTGCTCTACTAAAATTGTGAAAAAAAAAAAAAAACTCAAACAAACAAGAACACAGACTGCAGTAGTAGAATTACATGCCACATATGATGGGTGTAATTTGCTGTCCTTCATGCAAAGTGCGTGGTATTTTAGTGAAGGTGTGGAAAATAAGCATCACACTTACCAATGTACGGACATAACCAATTTGCAGAAACAAGCCATTACCCTTTTAAAATTTCATGCAACTATCCTGCATAAACTTGCCATCACAGAAGTCATTCAACAGCGGCAAGGCCTTGATAGAGATGTTCATTAGCCTATTGCTGAGACAAACACATTTGATGGATTAAACAGTCAAATATAACAAGATGCTTGAACTGCTGTCCTGGTTGTTAAGCGAGATCAAAGTGGGGCCTGGGGGTCTGGTAAGTATGGGGAGCAGGATTGGTTCAGCAGAGCTCCGAAAGAACAAGTGCTGGACCAAGGAGATATGACATCAGACGTGTGCACTGCATTCCCTGAGGCCTGTTCTTTCAAAACTGTCAGCCTGCCCTGCACCAAATGAGCTGTATAAGAGGAGGGTGCAAACATTATTTCAGAAAGCACTTTTAATCTAACATTAAGTATAAACCTCATTTGGTAATATACCATCTTAGTCAAACTGGTTAAATATGGAATAAATCAATTCCGTTTTTTCTTTTTGTTCTTTTTAAGAGACACCTTCTTGTAAACTCTCAATCTACTTTGAAAAATGTGACACATTTCAGGGAAAATAAGACTCATGGGAGCAAATCACAATTTTTATCCCAAGTGTGCGTCCAAAGTACATTTAGACATTATTTCCATAAAACATATCAACGCATGTAGTAATGACAAAATGATTTCTAGCACAAAAAGCTTTCACCAAAATTACACGTTTTGCTTTAAAGACGACCCACAGTTTTGAATTTCCAGCCAAGGAGACCAGACATCATGTGGACATTAGACATATGGATGTGTGTGGCACTCACTCTGTTGGAGCACTTTTCTCAGTGACACGTACTATATTTGCTTACTGATAGATTGCCTGTCTGGCTGTGCTGGTGCACATAAAGTAAGGAGACAGAAGTGCTGATAAAATGCTTAGCTTTCAAGCACATCATAACATACAGGCTTGGGTTGGCAGTTTCCATGACATTTGAGCAACACAGTTTAATACTTTTTCTAATATAGGTTCAGACTCACTAAATTAATTTGCCGGGGCTGTGTATATTTTTTCTCTCGTCTGCTGAAGGCCAGAATACACTCAGTTTGAATCTTTGGTCTTACAAAGTTCTAGATGGTTCTCTTTCACAAACACAATCTCTTAATTTTATGCCACAATGCAGTGCAAGAGTAAATACTATATTGGACTAGCCCTGAAACAAATGGTCGATTAATTGATGGAGATTTCCAACAGAATAAAACAGTAATTCTGAGGATCAGTGAAATTATTTTATCAAGGAAACCTGCCTGACATTTATTTATTGATTCCGGTGTCATAAATGTAAAGATCTGTGGCTTTTTTCCCCTTGTTTAAATCATTCTAAATTAATTGTTTAACCAGTAGCACAAAAAACAAATATTTCTTGACATTTTGAGGAATAAATGATCTGACAATTAATAAAAGAAAAACCTGTGAGTTAGCAATAAAATTAAGCTACTAAGCTACACTGAATTGAATCCAACAGGGATTTAGAAACCGGCCCAAACCCTTCATCTCCTTTTCATTATTACCAGCTGCTTTTCATCACATCTTTAGGTGCGGCTAATTCTGAAAGCATAAAACAGCAGCACTTACTATATATTTTAAATAAATCCAATGAGAAGCCATACAGCAAAAGGAATGCAGGATGTTGTGAGAAAATCAGCTGAAGAGCTTGTACTGGTGCATTAACTTGACCCACCAAATAATTTTCATAATGTGCCTAAATTCACGCAGGAATGCAGGAAGATATGTCTCAGAAAAATGGCATCCAGTACAGCATTGTTATCACATGAGGACCTATTGCTGCCATCCTTATGCGAAGTGTGACCAATCAATTTAACTTCCTCTTGAAAAACAACACTCTGAGTGGGGAAAATCAGCATCTGCTGTGTCCCACCCCCTGTTATATCTGTGGACCATTCAAAGGCATATGATATCATACGTGCTCAGTTTCTGAGAGACGTATACAAGGGAGCAAGAAAGAAGAGGAAACTGTGAGAAAATGGAAGAGATGGAGGCTTTTGTCTCCACATTTCTCACGGTGGGTATCGGAAACGGGCAGATGCTGTCAATCACAAGTGAAGGCCAGAGAATAGACTGCCCTATTTATCTAATGAAGAGGTCAAAGGGTGGAGGTGGGGGGTAAGTGGAGCATAGCCAAGACTGTCACAATAGGCCATTTTTTTCACCGCAGGAACTAGTGGGTTGTTTTAGGGCGGCTCGTATCTTTGTGCGTATTCTGACCGCGCGGATGGCCACTATTTTCAGGGTAGAAAAAAGTACCTACTCTAGCATAGACTTCTGAGTGGCCCCTTTTGAGACTACTGGGCTGGGCTCAATGCAGTATGTCTAAACTAAATTTTTAAAAACCAACAATCCATCAGAAGCAACACAATAAACAGCCTTCTAGTAAATGCATCCACCAGTTCCTGTACTGAAAAAACAGTTGTAGTCATATTGAAAAGCCTCATTCTGCTTCAACTCATTCCTAAGGAGGTAGATTGCATGTTGCATGGTGTATAAATTGCTGTAGAAGAAAAAAAATGTACACATCCACATGTACAGACATTCATAAAGGATAATAAAGGATTGAAAAACTATGTTGTGCCAAGCAAAGCTCTCTCTTTAATTAGCCATTTAGTTACACGACTTGTACTGTAGGGCTAAAAGTTGATTAAAAACACATTCAAATATTTTATCAACTAAAAATGATTGTCTACTGTCTTGTAGCCACTTCCACTTACCACTGTCTTTTGTGATGCACAAACAGTGTACACTTGGTACACGACCTGTATGCTAGGCTTAATCCCTGTCAGCTTCTCTCTGAGTATTTCCTCTCTGATAGGGCGGATGCCCTGTCTAAATGAAGAGAGAGCCATAACTGCAATTTCAGTGATCACTGGGACTTATACACTCACCAGCCATTTTGTTAGGTACACCTGTTCAAGTCCTCATTAATGCAAATAATTAATCATCCAATCACACAGCAGTAACTCAGTGCATTTAGGCATGCAGACATGGTCTGGTAGGGCCAGAATTTGGCGTAAATAACATGAAAGCATGGATCCATCCTGCCTTGTATCAACGTTTCATGCCGGTGGTGGTGGTGGTGAATTATAATGTATAGGATCACCAGTCAAATCTGATTACAGCAAATAGAAAGTGTGGTGAATTTTTCAAAATGAGTTTTAACAAGCCTGACCACCACCACCACCACAGGTTATACTTCTGTTATGCAAGTGCAATATTTCACAACACCAGCACACAGGAAACTGCAAACTGTGCCTGCATAGAGGTGATTAATTTGACTTCCTTGTTTGGCAGACCACTGGTTTTTGGGGGGTTGCGGTGGGATATGAGTCATAAAACTGCTATGTTTTGCAATACAGAATTTACCATAAATGTATTTTCTTAATTCTTTGAGTGGTTTGTTTCTTAATCATAACATTTCTGATTAAATCCACATCTTGCATGTTAGTTTTGAAGTTATTGCTTTATTCATTTTGTCAGAGAAAAAAGTTTCATTCGAGACAGACTTATTTTCATGATTTACACAGTTAAGTAGGCCTGGCTTCCACACCAGTGATATCTAGTGTTAACACTGCACATATGACTAAGACTTTTGGATCATGAAATAATGACAAATTAAAAGCTTTGGTCACATCAAATAGAGTTCAGCAGTGATGAAGTTTGAACACTATCAATAGCTTATCCTACAGTTCTTCCTGCTTCACGGGTGGATTCTGTACAATGTGTATCATAAATTGCAAGCTACAAGTTACAGGCTTGGGTCAACAACAGGCAGGCAAATGCACTAGCAAAAACTGGTAGGAAAAAAGGTCTGTTTAGAAATAAGACAGGTGCCAAAAACAAGCTAACATAAATCAGGTTTAAAAAAAAAAAAAGAAGCTACAGGTGGTAATGCCATTACAGCAACCTGGCAGTTAATGGAAAATGAGTTGATATAAACACTAACAGAGTTGATGAGGGAATGCGGGACAGGTGAGTAACTCAACTGTCCCACATCACCTGTTCCACAAGGAATCAGGTGACTGCAGGAGAGGTTGGGGTTAATATTGGGCAGGTGGGAGTGGCAGGAACTGAAATGATTAGAGAGTAAGTGAACGGGGCAAGAGCAGGAAGTGAAAAACTAAATGAATGACCTAAAGGTAACAATTAATCAAAGCTTAACATTCATCTCTTTTATTACTTCCTTACTCATATTTACAAATTTTTGCAGACGATTGCCCTTTAGGACATTTAGGGGAATAGTTGTTATTATACTACTGTTGTAACCATGTTTGGTTTGAAGGAGCCTTGTGCCAGTGATTATGTATTGAAATGGAAGAAAACAAATCAGGACAGAAGGAGCCTGAGCAGACCATATTCTGAACCTGTGATGGTTACATTACATTAACATTTTGCAGATGTGTGTAAATAGCATGCTGATTGACACTCTTACCTTCCTTAGCCGTAGGCTACAAATCTGAATGAAAACATCTTGAAGAACACATTTTGAAGTTTTCTAGGAGAGACCCTCAGGTCCTTGTCATCTCTGTTGTCACCACAAGGTCAATGCCAAACAGTGCTTAAACCACGGCCACCCACAGCAAAAGAGCAAACTCATCTGCATTAGCCTGCCCAAAAGGATAAATGCAGAATATTTTTCAAATTGGCATGTTCTATTTTATGCAGCTTCAAGGATAAAAACTTTCAAACAACTCAAGAGGAGCAAAAAGACCGAGTCCAAGGTTTAAGCAGCTCTGATTGAAATAGCTTGGCCCTTCTACACAAAAACAGATGATTGAATTTCTCCTGATTGCTCCGCAGGCCGAGTAAATTTTCATAAAACGAATATCAAGCATGGATTGGGGGGGGGCAGACAGTTTTGAGACCTCATTTCAATAAAACTATAAATAGCATCCATAGAAAAGAGAACATTCACAGAATTTCTATAACCGCTCTTTTTTTCTTCATGAAACTCATAAAGCCTGACTTCCTCAGGTAGCAGAGGTTGTATCCAGTCCTTGTGCTACCTCACGAGGTGTGACATATATTTGATTACAACATCTGCATAATGGCTAATGCTGTATCCATAGTAACACCTGTGATTGATGGCTTTGTTAAGAGGAATAGTTACACACCATTACACTGGTGTAATAGTGCATGGCAGTCATCTTAATAACCAGGGACAAAGCAATTACCAAGCCATTAAAAAAGGAATAGACTAATACAACATGGTGCACACAAGTGACATGCCCTGAGATCAGTCTGTGTGAATGTTTTCTTTAAATAAAAACAAGATTCGTGTGTACAAGCTACGTGTTCTGAGGAGCTCTTGGGATTATATTTTTGTGCAATCTAGCATGTTAGATATATACTCATTATCTTTGCAGAAAGACATTTACATTAAAATTGCTCTTTTGTTTCATGAGTGTTAAAAAAAAGTTTGCCTGCTATTTCACATCTTGTATAGCTTCCTCATTTTACACTACACATGCTCTAATAGTGTCAGCTTGAATGCTAATACCCATAGGGAATACATTCAGTTGTATCTTGATAAGAATTTGATGGCTAAGTCAGGAACACTTGTTCATGGGAAAAATCATCCTTTTCTGTACCAAGCAAGAGACAGAGCACAGCAGCACTGGCAAAGACTGAGAGAACTCCAAATTCAAATGAAAGAGAGAGGAGATGGAGTGAAACAGATGTTCTGTTGTTCAGAGAAAGAAGCATGCATACAGGGTAAGCGCACACAAGCACACACTACCTCACACACACAAAGCTATATACACGTGCATAGAACACAGGGCCACTCGATCATCCTGGTCGAAGGCCAATCCATCTATTGCTGGTTGACTGAGATCCAATCACCATTCCCAACAGGGCCACTATGAAAGAATGGCAGGCAGCCTGTGAAGAAGCTCACTCTCTTATAGTAGATTGATGGGGCAAATCTCGGAGAGGTTCATGAGGCATCAAGACGAACATACCAATAAAAACCTGGATGGCATATGGCACTTAAAAACAGGCCTTAGACCTTACTGTCTGTCACAAAATATTCTCTTATAGCTATGGTGAAACAACTTGAAATGAGAAAAAACAACTTTTTCAGTGAGTTTTGCCAACTATCAAATCAGTTTCATGATGATATCTTACTGCTAGACAATATAGGTGAGTCTAAGTTCTTCAGACATGCTGTCAGACCAAATCGAAAATCAAACGTGTTTAGAGTCATGCTTAATGGCCACACTAGAAGGTGGAGTGAAAAGCTGGACATCGTAGAGTGGGCGGAGACAGGATATCCCTTAAAATCTAACAGCACACACTGACAGAACATAACTTTAAGTCTATTCAAGCAATATAACATAAGCATTTTTAACTGAAGCTGAAGATTTTATTTCACTTGCACAAGCAACCAACTGAATTAATTACTTTGAACTTGCCAGATTAATCCTTCCATTAATTAATATGCGGCGTTATACTGGCTGTTTTACAGGGCAAGACAAAGCCTTTGGGGAACGTCCTTGGAAAATTTCCATTCGTGTTACTTTAAAATATATTATTTTCAACAACTCCATAATATTAATTGGTCCTTGCTGCAAATTTTGTATTAATGAGTAAGCCCAACAGAAGCCTTTCTGTAAATATAATCAGCAGCAACATGGAAAATCACAGAGAATGGCTATTCATACAGATCCATTTTGCCAGAACATTATTGGGACCTGATGTGGGGGTGTGAGGAAGCAGCAATGCCAGCATACAAACAAGGTGCCGCTGGCTCAAGTTACAGTATGGCCATTTAGTCTGTGTTTGCAGTCTTTTTCCTTAAAAGTCGGCCAAATACATCTGCTGCATACAGTAATCGCATGCACATGCAGCATATTCATAATTTTGAACCTTAAACAACCTTAAAGCTTTGAACATTAAAACCAGTATTTCACTTGCTTGATAGCATTTTGTCATATCTGCCCCCAGTGCCACTTTGACTAAGTCTGAGGTGGCACCCAGCAAGGCTGTGAGAACAAATTTCAATATTCAAATTTGAATCCAATATGAAAATCAAGCACAAATTAACACATCTCACAAAATACATTAGAACTGTTGTTTCTTTCATGCGCACATCACTCTAAGGTCTTTCTGTTGCATTTTTTTCTGTTGTATTTCAACAAAAATGACTTTGATTTCCACGTGTAGAGGGGGAAAATGTGCAGAATATCATCTCAAACCCTTTAAGAATATGAACACTAAAACACCAAGTGTTTCCATTTGTACCATGTTAAATAATTAATTGTGTCTTGCTTGAATGTGTCACTAATAAAGGGGCACAAAATTCAAAGCAGTTCGCATGGGTCCATCCACAAAATTACATTTAATTTCAGGTTGCACTTATTGATGAAATAAGCCTACAAATAATTATTTTCTGATACAACAAATCAGCAGTGCTCATACAGCATGAAAGAGCAGTATATTCACAACTGCATCCATACTAAATTAAACATACAGACTTTAATATTTTTGAAAGTATATAAAAAGAAAGCCCTGATACATATCAATTTCAAATTCTCATCCTTCATGTTTTTTTCCCTTCTTTCCCTTCCCTATCGGTTTTTGTAAATAAAGATATTAAATATCTGTAAATTTTTTTTTTTCTGTGTGAATTATATTACTGCCTCATTAAACTTTGACAAATAGTAAAGGAGTAAAGAAAAGGAAGGGCCTGATGCAACTTCTGAGCAGCTTGAGTACTTGCTACCTGTCCGAACTTGATGTTTCGATGTAGAATGAAAAATGGAGGTGAAAGGCTTTTGGAGATTTGCATTAGGCGCCAAGAGGATCCAAGTCAAGCATTTAAATGTGGTAATAATAAACTTATTCCAACAACAAAATAAGCTCATAATCACCTAAAATTACAAATACTATTTTGTGCAGTAATTTAAGTGTTAAGTTGTTCCTGCATTTTGTGACTCAAACAAGGTGTTGAATTTGTTAGATAAAAAGGCTTTTGAGAAAAAGGCATGCACATTTTAGTGGGTTGAGATTTTTAAGACACTATAATGCTGATGGAGCTGGTTAGAAAAGGGATCAGACAAGCGAAGCATGGCAGGCCAGAGCAAGCATAGCAGATTGGGCAAATATTAAAACCATAAACTTTTTTTTTTTTTTAGAGCAACCGGCCTCGAGTGACAGGTCGATTGTTTTTGTTAAACCCCGCTGGTGGGTCTAATCCTTATTATGAAGATTAATAACATATACAGCAGCCAAGATGCTGTATTATTTGGTGCCGCCCTCAGGCAAAACTGTCATTTACTTTTCCTGACTTTCTAGATTGACAGAAGCAATATAATCCTCATCTTCCCTGGCTGTTTATTGACATGTCCAAGAGGATCCAGTAGTGTGCGTACACTCTCACTGCTCCTCCTGTGTCAGCATCAGACACAAACATGGCACTGACTTGTTAAACAGCTTGGTCAAATGGAAGCAACACTGTTGCTAATGCAAAGAAGCACATGCTCACATAAAAGCGGTGCACCACAGGGAAGAAGGGCCTCAGGATAGACACCTACTGAGCTCTGGTCCTGTGGCTGCCGCAGCACTCTTCAGGCTCCAGTATGAACCCTGAAGCGTCAGTCTCCTCCTTCGTTTAATGACGGAGATAACCTTGAAATCCATCACACAGGCGAGGAACTGTTTAATTTCACAGCTTTTTGTGTCTAATTTGGATATGGGCAATTTGTCAGGTACTCAACAGGCTTTGCAGTGTTTGTATTCAGCTCAATATTTGGATACATGCAGTTAAAGTTGCTGCCTGAACAAGATGAAATGCTTCTGAGGTATGATGATTTCCGAAATACACTTTACAATAACAGAACAACAGCACCGCATGTTCTCATTGATCAACAGTTTGTTACTAAAGTCATATGATTGTAAAAACAATAATAAAAAAGTACCCTATTGCTGAAAACTTGAAGTCCATGACTTTTATAAAGAAAATATAGTGAGTGATGAGGCTTTTCTTAAGACTAACCTGACAGAACTCCACTGTTAATACTTAACAACAGCTGAAATGTATGCATACTTCATAAACAATGGGGATTGTAAAGATGAATTGTACCACAGCCACTATAAACACCAGCTGCAGTTCAGAGGGAAAAAAAAAAAAAAAAACATTTTTCTACTTCACGTTCATCATTTTGGCTTTCTGGTTTTGGAGTTTCCCCAAGAGTACATGAACACACCACATGCCATAGCAAGTGCCAGGATACACAGAAAATGAAGCCCAGCTGCTATAGAGCTGCTACATCAAGCATCACAAGCACATATTGGGTGGGCTAAAACATGCAAAAATGCCAGTGTGGTCTTTAAACATAGTTACAGAAGATGCACCAGTGCAGAAGAAGCAACAATGAATTCATCATTCTGTGGCCTAGGGTGCTTGCAGCAACAAAGAGAAAAGCACACACACAAATATGTTAAGTACCATATTCACTTCTGCATTTCCCAGTCAAAAACACAGCGCATTTCTGCCATCACAAATTTTGCTCAAAATATGTAAACAAGCACAATATGTCACTGAAGAGTCCAATATTTTCTATTATTGGTTGTTTCACCTGATACATTTGCTCATAAATACATTCAGTCGCATTAATGTTGGTCTTTAACATTTGTGTTTCCCTGTAGGTTGACTGTTTTTATATTGGATGGATAGACAAGATTTTGTTGCACTTCCAGGAGGCTTATTAGTTGTCATCAGTTGAAGTAAAGCTATCTTCTCTCCTGGATGGTTACCTGCCGGGCAGAATATGTGCGTGGGCAGTCTCATGCAGCAGAGACTCTTAAATTGAGGGACATAAATTTAGGTAAATAAAGTAAATAAAATGGTTTTTGTGGGGGTGGGCGACCCTGCTAAAGCAAAGGCAGATGAAACCCTGAACATATTTGTTTCCAATTGGGTGACGCGAGGACAGGACAGAAGACTAGTCAGTGTTTGTGAAAGTCACACATTATTTAAACTGGCTAAAAACCAAGAATGATGTGATCTCATCAACAAATCATTACACATTTCCCATTTCATAGCATTCACACTTGTTGCTGATATTTAGGTTGTCACACATCCAACCCAAGGCATATTTATCAGCCCAGATGGACTGACATATTATTGACAAACATTTACTTCCAATTAACATCTGTGACAAAAGATTCATGCAGATGAAAGCTTGAGGGAGAGAGATAATTGGCAAGCATTTTCCTTCCCTACAACTTCACAGTAAAATACATCCATTGATCTGCCATTGTGATTAGGTTATTAACGCATATTCAGAAATGATTACAAAATAAATGCTAATGTTTTTGTTTGCCTTAATTTAGTTTGAACAAGGTCAATCACTGCCATGCTTTAGATTTAGAACTGAGTGACTACTCATCTGCTACCAACACAGGTCAATTTGTCTTTAATCAATAGGCCCATCTCTTTCCTCAAAGAGTACACTCATTGCAATGCTCCAGAGGTTCACGGGAGGAAGAACACGCAGTCCTTGACCATGATATGCTGCTTAAAATGTAAATGAGCCTCTGAATAATGGGACAAGTCAGCAATGAATATGCAGACGACCACAAATTATTTTTGCTTATCTTATAAATCATTTTTTGTTTGCTGGCATTTTGGAGGACTTCAGATTATTGACTCTGAACCAAAACCAGGGACTTTAATACACGCAACTGCAAGGTATGGAAAGTCTCTGGGTCTGTAAACTTGTTGCCATTTATTACTTAAATTTTTATTGCGTGATCAAATCACAAGTGTGCAGCTACAAATTTGTATCATGCGTAAAACCATTATGTTCAAATCACTCCAGGCAAACTGCAGTCCACTTACAATTTTCTGTATAGTCAGATGAATGTCCTGAATGAGTTCCAACCCAGCCTTTTTTCCAATGGAACATTATAAGCATTACAAAATACTATCTGGTCCACTACCTGTCAAGAATGTTTAGTTATTCTTAAACTCCTGCAAATATTACCCAAAGCACAATGACAAAAGCCAGAAACCTGCACTTACAGAGACTAATGGTTACTGCCATTCAATGGTTTATTTGTTCATTGGTTTATTCAAACAATAAAGAATGGTTATCCAAATACTGTTCAAATTTACCAGTCATTTTTTAAGTAGGCAAGTCATTAGAAACTAATTCTAATTTTACAATGGCTACCTGGCACAAGACAAAGCTTTACGAGGAAAGTGGCTAAGGGCTCAAAAGAGATATCACAAGAGCAAAGGACAGCAGCACACATCCAAAAACATTTCAACATACCCAATATCTGCATGCGACAAACACTACATAGACCAACAGCTAGTCAGACACTCCTAAATATTTCAATTTTAAATATTACTAAAGACTACATTAAATATTAAAGGTAATGATAGCTATAGTTCATTAAAGCAGAGCTATATAGCTGTCAAATATATCTAAAACACACACTGATCTTAAATTACACCCACCTGAAGTTACGTGTGAACTTTGTAGCTGTATTATATAAGAAATCTGATATATCTGATTGGATTCAAACCAACACCAAAGGGCCAGTGCACCGATAATAAAGTAAAAGGTACAAGGACTAAGCATAGGCTAATATGGTTCATTAGAAATTTCCATCCCCTGCTATAAAGAGCATTCTAATTTTGACTGATGAAAATGGCAGTGCTAACATTTGGATTCATTGTGTTTTGCATACTGCCAACAAACCAATTTGGGACAAAGACATGACATTTACCTAGAATTGGACTGTGTCCAAAATATATGTCGAAGCAGTTCTAAAAGTTGTTTCTCACGCCCTATCAGAGAACCTAATTATGATAACTGTGACCAAACTGTTTAGCATCTACCGTATTTGTTACCTTCTACCAATATCATCCAAAGGTTTTCTCCTGAAAGAGTCATTTAGATCTCCAATTATTTTTTCAATTAAAATAATCTTACTCATTTCCCAACTTTCTGAACATTACTTTGATGCTTGTTTGTTTGGTTGTGTTACTTTGGCAGATAAAGTGTGCCTGAACATTACCTTCAGATTAGATCAAAGTGCCTCAGCTTTGTGCAGGTACAAAAGTGTAGATAAGACTTGAAAAAAGCAAATGTGAGAAATACCTTTTTTGGCCATAAAGCTTCATAATAGTGTATGTCTTGTTACTTAGTACTTGCACTCACCTTAGCCTTTTTTTAAAATCAGTTTTTAGAACAAAGATTTGAATATACAACAAGGCATGGTGTCATGATAGTCACTACCCACTTTGAAAAGACAAGAATAAAATATTGGGAAAAAAAGAGCTGTAAAGATTGTTGAAATATTGCATTGGGCTTTCTTAAATCAAAGATTTATGATTTTTCTCAATCTTTGAGAAGATAACAAAAACTTTAACAGCTTTTCTTTATTCTCATTGGGTCAGATTCCCAGCATGTCTCTTGCATTTCACTTCAAACCCCATCTCGTAAGCTTTGTATGGGCTGGCAACAACGCTTGCCTCTATCACTTTGGAGCTTCATACATGAAAAGCAATCACAAACAGCACTATCAATCTACTTTCCCATTTACTTTGAAAATACTCACTGAAAACATAGCAAAGTAATATCCATGAAAAAAATGCACCTTTTTCTTCTAAACATTACCTTTGCCTTGCCTTATCTGAAAGCACCACACTCAGTGATGTAGCCCAACAACAGTAAGCTAATCAAAGGGTTAGAAAGTAGTCAAAATCCTTACTTGAGTGAAATCATAGATTGCCTGAGAACTTTAGAAATGTTACAATATCAAAAAATGTATCAGAAGCATAGAAAATTGATTCTATTTCTGTCTCGTTTCCATTAAACAAGATTTTTTTCAATTCATGCCTTATAGTCACTTAAAAGCCCTAATCAGTGCTCTGTGGCCAAAAGGCACATTAGTATTAACGTTCCCAACAGACAAATTTTCAGCTTAGGAAAATCAACAGCACTGAAATGATAAGAATTAAGATACAGAATAACAATGGAAATCCTCTCCAAATGTCTAACAGCATTTTTATCCAACAACTGTTGAACAAGCAAACACTTAAACTTAAATACAGAGTATCTGACTTACGCAGTCAAGTTCCCTCATCCACTGCCATTTATTTTACATTTGAGGCTGGCACTGCATAAGTCTAAACATCCAGTCAAGCTATACTGGACTCTCTCAGTTTTTAAGGGTAGTATTTACAGTTTTACTGTTCAGAGTTAGGGGGCTTAGCTCGATGGGCCACATGACCATCCTACCCCTTTGGCATCACCAGATAGCTAGAGTAACAATAGATGGCTTCATATACCTTTACTGTTGCCCTCTATAATGACAGTCTATCTTATTAGCTGATACTGGTTTATTACAAATATACTGCTACTGGTATATATGTTAAAAAAATATCCCTGGGAGTTTTCTAGCTTGGCCCATTACAGAACATGAGCTAGCTCAGAAAACTACACACCAAAGCCAGGAAAGGGGAGAAAAACAAGCTAATCAACATGCAGACACAGGAAGCCAAGTGAGCCAAGTCAAGCTGACAAGCCGCCAGATAAAGATCTGTCTGACACGGGGACCTTTTAAATAATCCACTTGTAAGTACACCATTTACAAACTTTAACAACCTGCTTGGAAAAGCTGGTTTTCTGATGAGGGGATAGGGGTGCTGGAGAAGATTCATAATAGCTTGGACAAACATCATGTGGAGACTTTTAACACACACAGACTTTAAAAGTTACTCATTAAAACCCAAAGCTACTGCTGCTGATCCTCCACTGAATTTCAGGGGCTCCTCTGAGAGACATGATGTAATTTCACTTTTTGCCTTCATGTAGGTTTTATGTAGGAATGGTGAGACAGCGCTAGGAATTTTCTAAAGGGGTCTGCTGCAACACTAGAAGCAGGTGATGTTGGCTAAAGCATTCACTGTCAGCTTGAATTTTAGACGCTTCACAAAGTAAGTCATATCTAGTTTGTGCAACCCTTGTTTGCACTCTGACTTTCCCGCTCTCTGGTACTACCAGACACTGCAATTCTGATAAGAAAAGGCTAAATGTAATCATAAGAAAGGACATGTTTGATGTGAAAACATACAGGTTATCGTCATGACCATCACTTACAATCTGCCTGTTCATACCTAATCCTTGTTGACTTAACAATGAGACTAATGCTCCTTTGTGTGTGAAGCATAAGACCATTCTATGTAATGCATAGGAACCAGCATGGCAATCAGACAGGTGTTTGTCGGACTTAAAAAGGACTAGAGAATTCTTAGCCCTTCCGAGAGGCACAGTGACGCTGTTTGCTAATTTAATTGCTTTGTGACAATTGAAGGCTTTAAATAAATCTGCACCATTTCAAGGGACTCAAGCTTTTCCAAATATTTTCAGATTACTCTGTCAATTAATTATCTCAAATATTGTATGCAATATTACCTGGCTGAAACAAATTCAGAACTGCCAGCAGGCTCCAAAGTTCAGACATGGAAATAAAGCTTATTAGGATGGGAACCACTCAAAGCAATTTCTTAAGACTTAGCTGTCCAGAAGAGCTTAACTGCACAGTTTCACACTCTTTTAGAGAGAGGAGCTCTCTTTTTGATTCAAGATAAAAAGGAATAATTTTTTTAGGGGGCAATTTCTATTTCTTTGACAGTGGCTCCTACTTCAAGTCAAGGATAAGGTTCATATCTGTATATAAGCTCTGACAAAGAAAGACAAAGGTGGAAAACTGCTTATCCTTGTGCTGACATTAAGAACAACAGACTACGTATTCTGCTCTACAACTTTGATGTCATCCATTTACTTCTGTTTCTTTTTCTCTGTTGAATACATGGCCAGAGAAAAAAACCTAAACTACACAACTGCAGATTGTACGCAGTGAACTTGAGGTGTGAGTATACTTGCATTTTTGTGTGCATGTTTAGGCATGCAGTGGTGATAGGGGCTGGGAATGAGAGCCAAGCCATTCAGCGCATCTTGAGCTATAAATCAGCCTTGGTCAACCTGGCCAAGAGCATTTTCAAACCCATTTGCAGAAGATAATGCCAGCTATTCCTCCCAGCCCCAGGGACAGAAGAGCTAGCCTCATGAATCATTGCCCTTTTAGTGGAGCTGTAACATGGATCTCACCTTGCTGTGTCCATAGGGTCCCTCTTGACTCTTCCTGGTAGGCAGAAACAAAGGCTGACAATAAAGTAAAATGTTTGAGCTAAGAAATCCAAAAAATAAAGTTATGAAGGATAATGACTCAGAGCTGACTAAAAGCAGGTTAAAAGAATCGATGTAACAATGGAGCCTCTACAGCAAATTAGTGTGGAGGACAGGAATACAATACTACCAAATACCTAATAAATAGTTAAGTTAGGTGACAGTAATATTAAGAAATCATGTACATCAATTCACTAAATGAAGCATGCCAGTCGCCTGTGAGTAATAGTATCAGCGAATGAGGCAATTTTACTGTGTTATTACAATGAAACATCATCCATTGGGTAATCTCAAAATGACATGACATTGGACATTGAAAGCTGTAAAAACGAAAGGTGCATTCAACTTCTGCTGTAGTTGTTTCTTGGCACTGCCCTAATATGACTGCCCAAAAGAAATGTCGAACAAAGGTCTTGTCCAAAAGCACACAGGTTGTTTTTTTCTTTTTCTTTTTTAAAAAAAAAAAAACGTTGCTTGTTCTATGTCTTTCATCCACACGCAACTGCAGTTTTATGTCACTGAAAACAGACCTTTGGAAAAAGTCCTTCCAAACCGAAGATATTCAGAAACTCTTGCAATTTGCAGTTTTGAAATTAAGACAAAGAAAACTTTTTTCCAGGCTGCTAATTTGTCAAAAGACTTTTTTTTCTCCTATTAACAAGTAAAGACAGAAAATGTCCATGTACATGTGGACTAGGATTAAGATATATCCATTCCTGTGTGTATTTTTGGTGATATGAACAGAAACAGACATACATGTTATTTACTTATAGTTTAATACTTTGTTCCTAAGAGAGCACTGATAACTTTGCAATTTTTCTTGCTCTACATGAATTTGTTCAAATTAATTTTGTCCAAAAAGGATGTAGAAAAAGAAGTTTTAATGCCATCATTAAATGTACAAATGCAAACTCTATATGTAAATAACAAGGGCCTGTGTCTTATTCTGGGTTAATCTATGGTAACCTTTCCAAAAAATCTCCTTTGGACTGACAGCTTTCTGTAAAGGTTCAGTACTTGGAACTCCTTATCTGTATAACTTGCAAGAATCAAAACTGAGATCCACGTTTCTAGATCTAGTGCACGTAGTCATCAGTGATCTGGTGTCACTTTACATCCTTCTATGACATGTTTTTTTATATTTTTATATTTTTTTCTTGTACAATGGAATATGTGATGTGTATAATACCAAATACAGTTCTATGTTAAAGCAAAAATCTATCTAGTAATAAAAACTGCAAATTAGCTCCAGCTTTAAAGCTATGATATGTGGTATTTTCCATTTTATGCTTGTATATCTGCCTCTATAAAAAGAAACATAAAAATGAATAAATAAATATTTATTTTAATGGAAGATCTACCACACCCATGAATGTGTTGTAATGGAAAATAACCTCTAGACCTTGTTGAAATGGAAAACAGTCTTTTATCCCATGTCCATAGACATTAAATATACAATAAATTCCATTTAGTACCGACAGAGCCAAATGAGTTCCCCTCCCTCCACCACCTAAACCACTCTGTAACCTCATGCTGTGATATTCCATTACTTTCTGACTACAGTAAGGAAAATTCGACAGGATTTCAGCTGTGCACTGCAGTGTGTAACCTTGAAATGTACTTATTGTGAGTCTGATGAATGCTGGTTATGTGCAACTACGCACGGGGCCATTTATATTATCATAGCCCATATTTATATATAAATGGGGTACAGGAAACAACTTATCATGTTGGTCACTGCGAAGACATTCCATTAAAAGCAAGTTCAAAAGTCCCAGTGCTTCTCCATTCCCCGTTACTTTCACTTCACTGCAGAGACATGGGAGTGAAACACTAAAACAAATCCCTCATGGAAAGTACCACACACTGCAGCTTTATCTGTTGGCAGTTTTCTAAATCTAAATTGTAAGTGACAAATTCAAAAAAATACCAGAGAGGGTGGACTTACATAACAATGAAGTATGGCTAACATGAGGAAAGGATTGGAAAACACCATTAATATTAAAAGGTCTATATCATAGACTGCCTGTAAAAGATGTAGCCACCGTGACGTCACACATTGCATTTTGAAGCCTTATGTTTGTTAGCATTTTGGCCACCTCCGTGTGAGCTTTTTGGAGTCAGAAGTTACCATATTTAGACAAGAGGGTGGAGTAGAGTTATCAAATTATCAGCTAAGTTAGAAATCTGCATCCATAAAGCATATGGGTAAAATAAAATGACACATATCTGCTAATTAGTGCCAAGTAACAGACTAATAAAACACTAGAATTTCACTCAGCAAAACTAGAGCACAAACTTCTTGGACAGGCTATACCACACAGTAAGTCATATTATTTGCCAGATAATTCCATTAAAAATGCTCCAAAGGCACCAACAGCACAAACTCAGTGGAGAGGTCCAGTACAGTGACTTCTATTGGGGGGGGAATGTAAACATCCTTTTTAATTTTTTTTGCATTCCACATTGGCTTCATTTTTCAGCTCCAGATTTTGTTGCTTGGTGTAAATGCACAAAATCTTTTGTGATAGCAATTGCAACATTAGAAAAATCTCATAACAGGTTTTTACAGGTGCAGCCCTCTGTTTGAATTGTTATAGCTATTTTGTTACCTTACTTGAATAATATCCTAAAGTGTTCAAAAAGTAGGACCGTACCAATTCTTAAACCAACAGCACAAACTGCAATACAAAAATCTCCAACACTGTAAAAACTGTTCAGGTAATGAGTGAACTGGAATTTTTTTTACAAGATTTTTGTTATTCATCCACTCAAAAGACACACAAGGTAAGAACCAAACCTATCAAAAAGTATTTGTTAGTAAGTGAAAGAGAATAAAGGCTCACATGCATGTTTGTGCTTTGTATCACTTGCTTAACAGCACAGTCCTTAAAGACACTTGATGCTTTATAGTCTGACCATATAAAACATTCTTCGCACACGTCAGTATTTCACAAACACGAGCTAGAGCCCTGAGAGTAAATTATTGACAGCACTTACGTGATTAATTTTTTTGTGCAATTTAAGACTAGCTGTGGGAAAAGTCCTCTTTTAAGCATTGCTCAGTCCTTAACTCATTTAGTGAATTATTGCATTACATGGCTTTATTGGAGTCACTTGTCTTCACTTGTGTCACAACACTAGCTTCCTAGACAGTCTCTGCTCTAAGCAAAGGCCAAAAGTCAAGACAGGATTTGGACAGCATATAATTTAGTCTTCACTGTACTTTTTTTTTTTCTTTTTTTGGTATCTGTGTGTTGCGATTTATGTGATGTGCTTCTAATGCTGCCATCTATCTTCTAGTATCTATATTTCTATTGCAAATGAATTATTGTCTGTACAGCTTTTAGAAACTCTTTCGAGCTTTCCTCTAAAACTTATTTAGATGGGAGAGAAAAATCTTCAGACTTGCAATAGCAAAATCCTATTTATTTCTCAGTGGGCCATCTTTATTTACTGCTCTTAGTTATTCATTGCTTCACCATGAGCTCCAGTGTGACACGATGACATGCTGTCAACACTAATGGTCTCTGATGGCATCAAGGCTCTGTCAGGAGGACACAATAGGTGCTCAGAGCCAAGGCCCTCGGTAGCCCTCCACAGACGAAGAGCTGTCATCTCTGTCCCTCACTGCCAAAGAGCCCCGCCTCCACTCCCTAAAATCCTATCCATCTGCCATATCAGTGGGGCAGACAGAGTGCAAGGCATGCACTTTTCTGCCATTAACTGTTGTGTTTTAGCATGCCCAGCTAGTGGCATTGAGAGCTCGTGTGTCACTTCACTTGCCACAATCAACACAAGGTCAGTTACTCACTTTGTGTTTGCCTTGTCTTGACACAATTTCCATATTGTCAGGCTTCTGAAAACGTAACCAACTGCGAGTCTTCACCTGCTTTTACAGCTTCTGTAAGCTAAAAAGCATGTTGACGAATGTCCTCACAAAATGTCTTCACACTGATTTCTTATTCTTGTTTGGATGATTTTTGCACCTTAAAGAGCACACAGAATCGGTGTCCTCATATAACCACATTCTCACCAAACTGGTAATGGACTGGACAGATATTCCCTGGAGCAAAGGAGCTTTCAGAGAAAAAAAGATGGAGTGTACTAACATCCTTCTAGAGAAAGAAAGCATGCAAGATAAAACTTACAAAGTCAAAATTCTTAACACTGGAAAATTGCATTATGACTGTCAAATGTTTCCCATCATCACTTATACAACTATGCTACAGCATGTAAATGGAGAACGGTTAAGTACTAAATGCAAGGTGGACATGTTCCCTATCTTTCAAAGGATAATTTCCCCAGTGTTAATGTAAGCTAATATTTCTGAAAATTGAGAACCCAAGCAATGTTTAGGGTGAAGAACTAGCTTGTTGTGAATTGCAGTCAATGCTTAATCTATGTACGTGACATTTAAATCAGCCTGATAAGACAGCTGACTGTTTGACCTTCATGTAATGTTCCTCATGCATCATTCCAGGTACCAATCTGTGTGTTTGTGAGAATATGTGAGTCTGCATGCCCTAATTAGATGAGAAGCTGAAGAGAATAGGTAGTCAATGACAAGCACAACGAATGACACCAGCCGGTGAACCGCTGCTCCCATTTGTCCTCATCCAGCATTTGTCTAAAATGAAAGAGTGCGTCATCTGTGCGCTTTTGCTGACTGGGCAGATGAACAGCCAAGGCACTGAGGTCTTAGACGTGTGTTGCATGTTCCTGTCAACTCCCCGGTACATTTAACAGTACACAGGATGGGATAAAACTGTCTACAGTGGTACAACCAAGGCTGAGCATCCACAAAACTGATGTTAACATCTCCTACGAAAGAAGTAATAACCCACAAGCGGCAACTATAGAGGACATGAGGCTATTTGGACTCTAATGATTCATAAAATTCACAGTTAGATTTGATGCATTACAGTCGCATTACCATTTCATATGTTTCCAACACTGCAAAAATATGGTCTGCCTAAGGATGATTCTCGTGTTTCCATTTTCAATTTACGATGATACGATGAAGGCATAAAACTGTAGTATTTGAGAGCACAAAGTGTAACAATGGAGTTTTGTCTCTCCAAGTGGTTTCTCAGTGGGATGACACAAAACAAAAGGCACAGCATACAATGCAACAAAAACAATCTCACGTAGTGTCAAACCAGGAGGCATCACTTCAGATGAACAACCATATCGCTACTGTTGAACAGATATTGAGTAAATTGCATGGTCAATTGTCTGTCGCATGTACCAGAGCACTGGTTCATGCTGCACTGAATGATGCTACAATGTACAACAAGTTGCTACAAAAAGTACGTTATACACAACTTAGCCATCAGAAAAGCAAAAAATCCTCACATTTTAAGAGATGGAAGCAACAATATTCAATGTACATTGGCAAAGACAGAGTTCCTACAATTCTAATGAGCTTGGAGTCAATATTTGGTATGACCACCTTTATTCTTCCACACACCCTGAACTCTCTTAGGCAGCTTTCTTGTAATTTCTTTAAGTAGTCTTCAGGAATAGTTCTCCAGGCTTCTTGAAGGACATTCAAAGCTCTTCTTTGGATGTCGGCTGCCTTTTGTTCCGTTCTCTATCAAGATGATCCCACACTGCATCAA
>VUQI01000156.1:17880-28156 GCA_015106735.1 Paratilapia polleni | reverse complement strand
AAGACTGGTGGAGAGCATGCCAAGACGCATGAAAGCTGTGATTGCAAATCAGGGTTATTCCACCAAATATAGATTTCTGAACACTTCCTAAGTTAAAACATTAGTAATGTGTTGTTTAAAAATGAATATGAACTTGTTTTTTTGCATCATTCGAGGTCTGAAAACACTGGACCTTTTTTGGTATTTTGACCATTTTTCATTTTCTGCAAATAAATGCTCTAAATGAAAATATTTGTATTTGGAATTTGGGAGTTATGTTGTCAGTAGTTTATAGAATAAAACAAAAATGTTCATTTTACTCAAACATATACCTATAAATAGCAAAATCAGAGAAACTGATCATTTTGCAGTGGTCTCTTAATTTTTTCCGGAGCTGTATATAAACAGAAAACAGAAATGTATATTCAATATATATCATATAATATAGCATATAAAGTATTATGTCCTGCTTAACAAATGGCAAGGCCTGCTTACATAGGTATAAAAGTACTAAATTGGGCCTGTGCTGGGATCCTGACATTTAAATTGGCAAATACATGCAAAATGAAATATACACATACAGAAGTATACAGTGCAGAGCTTCCAGAAAAGAACGACCACTCACTTATACACATTATTTACCTTTCTCATTATGAAAGTGGAGCATCTCAGGATGTGAGCTTCACATTCAGCTCATGTACAGTATGTATTCAACTCTACATCTAGCTCTAAGCTAAACTCCAGTGCCGAGGCCTCTTACAAGCAAAACCATTAATCAAACAGGCAGCTTTTTTGAAAGAAAAAAAAACTGAAAAAAACAAGTGGCATAAATAACTAAAACATCAGGGGAAAGAGAGGAAAAGAGACAGCACTGCTGAATAAGGAGTGAAAAAGGAATCACAGCCAAAGTCACCTTGAGCTCAGCTAATTTACAAAACAGTGACACAAGCATTAACTACAATCAGGGTGATTAATATCATAAAGGACATTAGCTGCTGTTTACATTGTCAAGGTGTTTATCTGTGGCTCACCAATTTGGCAAGTTTGTCATTTTTATATTTTATTTGAAGTATGGCTGCCTACAGAATGCTAACAGCTTGTCTTTTTGGGCACCAGTTGCGGTCGCTGAGCTCTTGAGATGGAGCCAACTAATGTGAGGGCCGCTTCACAGGCCGTACATTTCACCAGCTCAGGCAGCCAAATTAATGATTTCTTCACTTTCTTTAAGCCCAGAAAAATCAGCCGTCTCATTACGCTGACAGCAGACCTGAGCAGTGTGTGACTGTCATAAATGAATCTGAGCAGGTTCAAGGGGCATCTCATTAAAATGCATTAATTTTCAACATCTACATTGGACATGGTGACACTGAGAATTGCTGTTTTCTTAACTCAGTGCCATCAGAACAGAAACCACCGTTAAAAGTAAAATACTTCACGTATGGAAATGTGTCAGGTCTACATGGAAATGTGTATGTGGTGACAGTGTATGGTGCTAATAATATTGTTGCACTGTTCTTAGTTCAGTCAAGCTACACTGACGTTGGAGCACTTGAACTAAGTTTGTATTGCAGATGCTCTGAACATCTTGCTATTCACACTTGTTCAAAGGAATGATTCCAAGTATTAGACTAACAGAGGTCGGGGAGCTGTGGCAGGGCAGGTTCTTCCTTTCATTGTGAATTCTTCGCTTTGTCCTGTCAAGTGACATTGTATCTGCAACCACACTGTCTCAAAATGAAGACTAGTTGGAAGCTAACACTGAGACACATGCACTTGATCATGTTCAGTGTAATTTGCAGTATCGACCAGGTGGTCGGGGTCTCATGGGTCCACCGAGGTGTCACAACACACCACTGACTCCTTGAGTGAATTGATCATAGAAATGTATAAATAATAAAGTGGCATGTCATTCTGACTTCCTATCGATTTTACCATTAGCAGCTGATTGATACAAGTTTTAAATGTCAGGAGTCCCATTGATTACCATGAGTCCACACTTGCAATGTCATGTCACTTTTCTTGTGGCACTGCAGGTTTCCACCTGGAAGGGCTAAATTAAAGGTCAACTGGTGCACTGTGTCATCGAGCTGCATTTAAGCTGCTATCTCATTAAAGTATTTACTCCTTTAGTTCAATTTACTTAAGAATGATACCACTCCACCTTCTCCACACAAAATGCCCATAGACTGTATATAAAAGATGAAGGCATCCACCATTATTTTAAAATGTTGGGGTTCAGCTTTTTTCTGTCTTACTGGCAGTTTGATATGACTTTAGTCAGGAGGCGCCTTGTTTTAGCTGATGGTTGGGTAACTGCACTTCCAAAGTCAAGCACATTTTAAAGGCTTTATTAAGCCTATATGCATCAGAGGAAATGCAATATAACTTGGACTTAACAGCATATCCTCTGAGAAGCAATGTAGAGAGAAAATGATGATGCTGAAATAGGATTACAAGAAAGTAAAAAGACCCTACAACAACCAAAGCAAATCTGAATTGGTGTGGTTTAATGAATGCTATTGTTGGCCACAAACCAGCACATGCTGGTAATGCAGGCACAAAGGATTTGTCAGTCTTGCTTTTGGAGGCCATCACCAGAGGCACTGGGAGCTGCAGTCTACCAGAAGAAGCCTCTGTCAAAGGTCAGTGGCTTCTTTTAAATTTAATAACATATATTGAAAACAGTCATTGGTCATGTTCTGGTATATAAATATAGTCCCTTTTAACCTTTTAGTCTAAATTCACACATCTCCTTTTCAACTTAGTTTTTATTGTGAAACCAGCATCACACAACAAACAGCTCCACTAACGGTATCCTCCAACTTCACGTCAGAGTTCATGTTGGTGGAGTGAATGCAACTAGGAAAAATAGCTGTTGGAGGTATGGCGTTCTCATGGGAGCACCCATGTGGGTAGTTACCCTCAGGGAGTCCCCAGAACTGTTTGGTCTGAAAGCGCCTGGTGTTGATTAATCTGCCATACACTTGTGTATCACATACACTAATCAATCATGTGCCAGCTCATGCTGGGCAAGGGGAAATGGTGTGTCAAAGAATGAACACTTATAGTGCCACAAAAATGTATTCATGCACCTCCTGATTTTATGTGTCTTTGTGTGAACCTCATACTAAACTGTTAGATTTACAATCAGAAGTTAACAAATGCAACTTGAGTAAACACAACATACAAGTTTTAGATTATAACTACAGAAGCAAAAACCAACAATGTTAAAAACGAATTGCTCCCATAAATTTAATAGCTAGCTGTGAAACCTGCAACAGCAACCAGACACTTCTAATCTCTAGAAATCAGGTTTTCACATTGCTGTGGTGGAATTTGCAGAACTATTTCAGAGTAGCCACACTGGAGAGGTTATGAACATGAACTGCTCTTTTCAGGTTCAAGGGTTGAGGTCTGGACTTGACTAGGCTGCTGCCAAACTTTAATTTTATTCCTTTTGAGCCATTTAGAAGTGGGCTTACTCCAATGCTTGGGATCATCGTCTTGTTATATAACCCAGCTGTGTTTCAATTTCAGCTGACAGACTGACAAGAGCTGAATTCACATTTCACTCAATAACTGCAAGTCACCCTGAAGCAGAAAAGTATTGACATACTGACAACTCCATGTTTGACTGCAGCTATAACTTTCTTTTAGTGAATGTCTATATTTGGTTTAAGCCAAAGTAAAAGGATGTAAAGGGACCTCTGTCTTCTGAATTATTCAACTTTCCACACATCATTTTCCCAAGACGTTTGAGCTTCATCAAGGAGTGAAAAATTTGAGTCTTAACATTCTACTGGGTTAGCAGTTCTTTTCCTCAGATTAAAGCATGAAGGCAGCCATTTCTTTGCTGTAGCTGCTCCTCTTCGTGCCAGGACCTCACCAACACGTGACATTTTAAGGCTTGTTTGAAACTTAATTTGTTTTTGCTTTATTATTTTAAACGTCATCTTCTTTAAGCAGTGCAACAATTTGGTCAGGATATGTTGTTTTTAAATGTGCTTAATGTGTTAAAACTGACTTAACATGGATGCCAATTTTGTCAGTATGAACACCCGACTTTTACTGAGGTGTGTGAGGCCTGGCCTTTTTGGATGTTCGTTCTCTGGTCTTGGAGGAATTTTGAAACCACATATGGGAAGGTTAACTATAGTTCCAAGTCTTCTTCAGTGGCTTCAGTGTATTTGTTCTATTTCATTGTTTATAGAGCTTAACTTCTTGTGTCGACACTATCTTTAGGTTAGAAAAGTGTTTTTAAAAAGCCTATCAGAGGGCTATGTCCTTCCTGGGTGATACCCTTAAAGGGTAGAGAAATGTTGTACTTATCACTGCCCCTAGAAACTAAAGAAAATGATGCATTTAATTAGTGTTTTACACCTGTGGTGAGTGAAGCTATAATTGCTCTGTTTGTGTCTTTGTATCTCTACACCCTGAAGAAGGTGCAAGCTGATATGTGCTGGTGTCTTTGGCCCTGTAAAATAAAGGCCTTTTATTACCTTTTCAAACCTACCTTGAGTGCCTGGATTTGGAATATTTTATGCCATTTTTTCTGCATAATTTTTTCTTTTGCCTTCTCCATTTTTGTACAATGTCTCTCAATGTAATGTGTGGAGTTCCAGAACCTTGGAAATACGTTTACAACCCTTCAGAGACTGTATTTCAATAAGCACTGTGTGCTCCTCACCTTTTAGCCAACCTCCTCCTTCTGAGTATGGAGTAATCGAGCCCTGGTGTGTCTGGCTGAAAACAGTTATCAGTGTACTTCGGTCATTTTCTGGATTGCTTTTCCACACAGGCGAGGTTGGTTTTAGATAACCTTTTGGCTTTTATACAAATCATTTAAAACTTGGATTTTGTGTGTTCATTGATTGTGTTTTTTATGTTTGATTTAGTTTTAAAATTTGGCTCATTTTTGTATGCAACACAGACAAAAAAAAAGAAGAAATCTTCACAGCATTGTATAGGCTCACAACTAGTTACACTGACATTCAAACCGGTTCACAAAACCTGCATGTTGATGTATTGCTTGCTGATCACAAATATGAAAAATATGTATGCATTCATATTTGTACGAATACCAATTCATACATATGTATTCATACATGTATGAAAGGTGACCGAAAGGTTCAAGCGATGGGTCTATAAAAATGATAAACCTTACCTGATTTAAATTTTGCTGTTATTTTTAAATTGCTCACTGGAAGTCCTATTCTGAACACTTTTTCTGTGTTGTGCTGTGATTTCACCATTAACCTCAAACTTGTGTAAACAGCAAACATCCTCATGTATATAACATATATTAAGGATCATCGCTGGTAATGACAGCAGTTTTCAGTCAACGAATCAACAATTTCCAAACCCGAAGGTAGTGCATCAGGTGACAAGCAAGACCAGCAGCATGCTCATCTTTTTTTTTTTTTTTTTGTTTAACCAAAAATCAAGGGGTTCTACACCCCCAGAGTGAGACTGTCAATGCAAAGTTTTGCTTTAGCATCCTGAGGCATCTGAGAGAGAACATTCAGCAGCAACGAACAACCTGAACTGTGGTGTGCGTTGGTATAGAACACATTAATAATGTTTTCCGGCCACACCAACACAGTCTTTGCTCACCACCTGGACTACTCGCCACATTTGCATCTCTGTGACTTTGTCCACTTACTGAAAATGAAAATCATGTTGAAGGATCACTGTTCTGACACACTGGAGGAGATCCAGCACACACTGCAGAGGCACAAGTGCAAGGAGACCAAACAGGACTATAGAGTGATCTAAAAGTAGAAGCCCTGCTGAAAATGGTCCAGAGGTGCACAAGAAGATGGCCTTGAACAGGACATCGGTCAAAATTTTATCAGCCGAATCTCAGAACTTTTTCATCACCCCTTGAAACAAACAAACAGTGAAGTGTAGGAACTAGTAAATTCTTTTCTAATCTTAAATTACATGTTTATTTATTTACTTATTTATTTAAATTAGAAATATTAAACTAGAAGCTAGAGCCCTGTAATGTTTGGCATATTATCAAACTAATTGTGACGGATAAATTAATTGACTAATCTTCTCAGCTATATTCACGATTGGGCCTGTGTGTCACCGGGATTGTAATCGCAGAAACCCTGCCTTCGCATTCATATTAACATGTTTTCAGTGGCATGAATACACATAATTATTACTGCAAAAACAAGTCAGTCATGTTTAGCTATAAAGTTAATGACAAAGCAACAAAACAATTGAAATGATAATAATAATAAATGAAAAAATGAAGATGAATAGTGATAAAATTAATTGAGTATGTCTGTGTACTCTTGTTTACAAATGACTGTAATTATGCTGGCTGAACAGCAACTTTTGTGGGTCGGACTACACTCTCTCGCACCCTAAATTAAACTTCTCTTGGGGCTACTATACAAGCTACTTTGTCGGGAGACAAGGGAAAAGCTTTAGGAAATTAAAAGTTTATTCATCTTTCAAAGAGAAATCTCTTCCAAAAGGGCCGCGGGCAACACAAGGTAAACAAAGTACTGAGTGTGTAATCTCACTTTATAAATTTACTGTTGACTTTCTTTATGATTCAGAAGGAATTGCTGAATTTGCCTAACAAGTAAAGCATCCAAACATTAGGATTCAATTTTGAGTCTCTCAAAGGAAATGGCAGACTGGTGATACTCAATAGAAAATCATGTGTTTGGATTTGGGGCAGAGCTGAGGGGCAAATATGGTGAGAAAAGCTCTAACGTGCACAGCTGCTCCTTTCAAGCATGATGGTAGCAGTCTTTTACTTCAGGGCTTCAATCAAATTCTGTTAAGTGTGTTCATGAAGATACTCTTTGCTAATGGTGCGACAAGAAACATCAGCTTCCCGACGAGCTCTGAGGAAGGTATGTGCGGCTTAATGAGGCGAAAGCCCCCACTTCCTCTAGCTTCCAATGCTGGAATCATTTAACGATTCTTTTGCAACGTATTTATGGCACCATTTGGTAAACATAACAAAGGTTAATAAAGTAGAGGTCATCTCTTTATCACACCTGCAGAGCATTGTTTCCCTTCTCTTATACTGTAACTCATAGAAGCATTTCTCATTAATGGTGTCCCCCATAGGGCGCACAGGGCGAGTAACTATAAATGCACTGTGCAGAGTTTAATGCCTTGATTCCCGCAGGCATGCTTCCCGGATTGTCAAATTATTCTGGGTGCCATGACGGGTATTTATTTCATGCTAAAAGCCAGCGTCTTTCTGGAGGCTGGAAAAACAAGTGTAGCACGTACATTACACAGAAAAATGCCAAACATTGGCAAGTCAGGGGCGTAAAAATGCTGAAAGAGCGAGACAATACATATTGGAGCCCAGTGTTGAGTCATTTTGTATGAAAGAGGGAGTGTGTGACACTGGAAAGAAGTGGAGGGAATGACAGGTGCGTACATGCGTGTGAGGTGTTTAGAGCTCATGTCTTTCTGTGCATCAACAGCAAGTAAAGACAGTTGTGCTTTGCAGAAACACACCATGTAATAAAGGCTTATGACAATAACTGTGGCTCTGCAAACATGCAGCAGAGTAATCTAGTAAAAGGCACTGGGCATACATTGTGAGGCTTATAGTGTCAGTGGAGTCCCCCCATGTTGTGGAGACTTCTGTCATTTGTCACTCAGCAATAACTTGAAGTAATCATTTACCTTTATCAGTCTCTCATATCATTGTGGAGGAACTTTGGCCCACTCTTCTTTACAATGTTGCTTCAGTTCACTGTTGCTTCAGCTCTCTTTAGGTCCCACTACAGCATTTTAATCAGGTTGAGGTCTGGACTTTCACTAGTCCATTGCAACACCTTGATTCTTTTCTTTTACAGCCATTCTGTTGTAGATTTGGTGGCGTGCTTGGGATCATTGTCCTGTTGCATGACCCAATTTGGATACACTTTAGCTGTTACATAGATGGCCTCACATTAGACTCTAGAATACTTTGGTATATAGAGGAGTTCGTGGTCAACTCAATGACTACAAGATCCCCAGGTCCTGTGGCCTCAAAAACCCCTCCACCACTGTGCTTGACATTTGGTATGAGGTGTTTGTGCTGATATGCTGTGTTTGGTTTTTACCCAATGTCGTGCTGTGCATTATGTCCAAACATCTCCAATTTGGTCTTGTCTGTCCAAAGGACATTGTTGCAGAAGTCTTGTGAATTGTTCAGATGCAACTTTGCAAACGTAAGCAGTGCCGCCATGTTCTTTTTAGAGAGAAGAGGCTTTCTCCTGGCAACCCTTCCAAACAAGCCAAACTTGTTCAGTCTTTTTCAGTCTAATTCAAATTCTTAACTTTAATATTTAAAATGCTAACTGAGGCTTGTAGAGTTTGAGATATAGCTCTTGGTTTTTTTGCAATTTCTTCAAGCAATGCATGGTCTGACCCTGAATTTGCTGGGGTGTCCACTTCTGGGAAGATTGTGGCAATGTGTTAACACATACCAAAATGCTCCAGACCAGCAAATTGCCAAAGCTTTTGCTTTTATAGAGGTGCTCACACTTAGTGATAATCAATCAATCAAGTGGATTTGATTAGCAGCACTTGGCTGCTACTTACCCTCTTAATTCCTATGGAAGCAGTACTTATATTGGAAGGGTATACTTAGATTTTCAGAGTACTGCATTGAGTTCTGTGAAAACTTTCCTTTTCACATGACTATAAAAGATCCTGAATAGAAAATCTATTCTGGAACACCATTGCAAGGTTGTTGCAATTAACTAAAACTAAAATTAGTTCTGACATACCATGAATTAGCATGCCATTTGTTCAGTGCTTTGGCGGTAGGTGCCAGTCATGGAACTTTGCACATGTGCAGTAGAAGCATAATCTGCAGGTGATTCAGTTGGTACTGTTTTAATGTCAAGGTGAAAGTGAAATTAGACTTATGGCTCTTTCCACATTCTTTTCAAAAGTGATCTTCTCTTCTTAGCCCATAATACATGACTGGACTGCTTGTGTTACCCAGATGGCTGATGAACAAACAGATTTCCTTCAAGAATCTAGAAAAACGTTACAGCTGAGTTCTGAGATTTGGTTCAAAACTCAGAACAAAATTCATAAATAGAAAAAAAAATATGTTGACGGTATATTCTCAAGGTCATCAAGAAACATGGCAGGCTATATTATCTAATTATCCTATTCTGACATAAGGCAAAAGGCAGCATACTCCTATTACAGGTCAACGCCCTTTCCCAGGTGAACTTATTCAGACATTCAACACATTCACACCCAGACTGACACCTACATCTAATTATACAGGTACCAGTTCACCTGACCTGTATCGTAATGTGCTGTGTTGGGCGAGACTGTTAATCCGCCTGACAGCAGAGCTTTGCTTTCAGTTTTAGTTTTTTAGACAAACACCAACACTGAGCATAAAAAAAAACACATTTTTTTCATGATATGGAGACACTGCTAAACAACTGAATGGCAAAGGGATTTTGGGAGGTTGTTATCCTCTTTGTTATGGCCAAATCCCCACCACATGGGTAATTGTTTTTCGCAATAAAATTTTCCTAGCAAATAACAAAACAAAACTGTTTTGTTCTACAGCCATGTTGAGCACGAGTATGTTACCCTGACAGGTGTATCCTGGTTATAAGGCTTATCCCAGTTTTTCTCATATTTGGGATATGATGTCTCCTTGGAACACAAAAGATATATCCCTATATATTATTAAATTCCAGTTATTGATTACTGCATGCTATTTGCTTAAGGGCCAGTAATGTTGACCAAAAAATGAGATTTTTTTGTAAACTGTCATTAAGATATTTCTCTAACCTTTAAAATTAAATACATTTGAATTTGTTGGGAAACTACAATAGCATTTTAAAGGAAAATCTAGTACAGGGGGCTAATCATTATTCCTTACAGCCTAAGTTAAAATATTCTGATGTCACAAAATGTAGCTTTATGTTTTTTCCATTACAAAACAACTTAAAAGCTAATATATTTGAACTGAAAGTTATGTTTTTTGTCAGTGCCGGGTAAATTCTGTGTGATGAAGTAGCATATGTTCAGCTTTCTCTGACAAGTAGCAAAGAAATATGAGGTGTCAGAGGCTTTTTTTATATGAAGACAACAGGTGAATTACTGTTTTAACAACCTAACCCTAAGAACTATTCAAAAACAAACAAAACATCACATCTCTAGCACCCTTCTGTACAATGGGGAGAAAATAGTGTGAAATGGCAAGTGAGAAGCTGAAAAAAACATTGAGATCACAGGCGAAATGTCCTTAAAGGGGATCTATTATGGTGGAATCATAGTTATCTATGGT
>VUQI01000156.1:2880-12880 GCA_015106735.1 Paratilapia polleni | reverse complement strand
GTAGCGGGATGCAGCGTCCCTCTCTCCCCTCACAACTAAATGAATTCACAATGAGTTTGGAGGAGTAGAGCGGCCATTAAAGTTTAAAATAAAATCATACAGTCCTGGCTAATTGGACACCTCTCCGACAGTCTCACTGCTTAATAGTCCACTGAATATTTCGGTGCTCCTTTGGTCAGAACTGGCAGCTCTGGTCGTCTCTCTCATGCCTGCACATGCGGTAAAGTCAGTCACACATCCATTTGACGTCAATATAAGCCGTTTTCTCTGAACACGACTCCCTTGTGAAAAAGCGTCGTTATGGACACATGTGATGCGCTCTCAGCGCAGCCGTGACTGTGCCTGTTTCTTTATTGAAATTAGAAATGCCAGAAGGTGTAACAGCACCGCTCCGCACATTGTCTCTAGTGATTTTTTTCAGTGAATCACCGAGCGTTTTACGTGTCCGGAAATTGGATTGGATTAGTCGCACTCTCCCGGACCGGTTGTGTGCAAATCAAATAGTTTCAGAGGGAGGCCATTTGGGTTCTAGCCCATTCGGTTCTTTTATATCTTATGTACAGAGGCTAATAGCCTTCTTCCTTAAAAGATCAGGGAGCTGTGTTGCCATCTTGCCAGTTCATTTGCTACACAGACTGTGTCCTTAATTGCGAAGTTTTGGAGCAGGAGATTAAAAAAAGCTCAGAAGATACTCCATTACCCCCCTCCCTCTCCCTCCCTCACCTTAATACCACCTTCGCTGACTCTAAAAATTGATCGGAGAAGACACCCACTAGATGGCGTCATCACATGCTGCTGATAATTCGCACTCTTCAGTTTCACTGACAAATCCATTAATGCTCTAATTGCTCTGGAATTTTTACAGTCTCATTAGAGTGTTATCTGTGGAAGAGGATTAGGGCAATATGTGAAAATTTTATATGAGTCGAGGAATCAC
Source organism: Paratilapia polleni (assembly GCA_015106735.1). Lineage (NCBI taxonomy): Eukaryota > Metazoa > Chordata > Actinopteri > Cichliformes > Cichlidae > Paratilapia > Paratilapia polleni. The sequence goes on along the minus strand of VUQI01000156.1, from coordinate 11,943 downwards.
AGTCTCCAAAGTCAGAACTCTGAAGTCAGATTTCTGAAAATAAAAAGATTCCTGGAGTTACTGGTCAGACTGTTTTGCCAGCGCAGTGGGAGATAAAGCTGCACTACCTGTTTTTTCAGAGGGATGTTTAGTGGTTTTGGCTACTCGTGACCATATGTAACTTTCATTTGAAGTTTAAGACCTGCGCTATGCTTGATCCTGAGGTCAATAAGAGTTTGTTGTGTACAGAAAATGGTTGCCACATATTTGATTAATTAAACATAACAATATACAATAGGCAATAGGAAGGCAGTGATGTGGTACTACAAATCTTTTATTACTGTAATAATACAACTTTTTGTTTCCTTCGTATAAAAAATGATCAAACCAAAAGGGCCTGGGATGGAGATTTTGATGCACAAAGTGCAGGTGCACACAATTAAAACAAACTAAGCCCTGTCATTGAAATGGATTATACAGAACAGGTGAGAAGGAAACCATGTAGCAGTTAAATGTGTTTACATGTGTTTTGTGTTTAGCATTATGGCTGTTGTCATGTTGATTTTTTAGGGGCAGAACTGACCATACTTGGACAAGAAAATGAAATGCTAAGTTGTCAGCACACTAGCTAGCTTATTTAGTAAGCTGTATCCATAGACTCTTTAGGTGCAGTGCACAAACACATATTGTATGCCTGGTTAATTTCATTCACCAAGACTGGAGGAAAGACTTCGTGAACAGTCTGTTAATACAATTAATTGTACACTAAGTCATACTATGTGACTGATAGCTGCATTAAAAATCTTCACAAAAGCACCAACACCAAAATCCAGGTTCAGACATCCAGTTCAGTGACTCAAATTAGCCAAGGTGACCCCAGCAGACAGCTAGAGGCACAAACCTGTCACTTAAAGTGGCCACGCTCCTAATAATGCATAACTTCAAGTTTGTATGCAATTTAAATAGCTGAGTTATTAAACATATATCTTATATATCTTGAAGTACAAATTTAGCTACAGTGACCATTTTAACATGGGGACTGACTTTCTGTTGGGAGCCGGCCTCAAGTGGCCGTTTGACACACAGCTGTTTTTAGAATTTTCATGTTGGCCTAGGCCCCAGTCATACAGACCTACAGACTGGTTGGCGACTGCATGGCAACTGCCAGTTGCAAGGGAAAATTAAGTACAGTGCCTTGAAAAAGTATTCATACCCCTTGAACTTTTCCACATTTTGTCATGTTACAGCCACAAACTTCAGTGTATTTTATTGGGATTTTATGTGATAGACCAGTTGCCGGAGGTTGGAAACCAGTCAGTAACCCCCTGGTAATCATGGCTCACTAGGGGAAAATGTGCATTCCCTGACGGGTTGACAAGAGGTTGCTGGAGATTGCTTGCTCTCACCTCCTTGCGATTGCTTTGGTCGCTAGCACGTTGCTGGGGTCGCCCATAGTTCGCATGGAAGATGCTGACTTGTCTGCACACACTCGCCAGCTACTCGCTAAGTTGTACTGAAACCATGAAGAGTGCAATGCGCACCGAAAACTGAGACCTTTTGCCTTCAGCGTAAAAGTTTTGACATGTGTTGGTTTCAGCAATAAGGTACAACTTTTACTTTTGAAGAAAAACATTCTCTGTTTCTGGTTTGCGTTGCACTATTTCAAGCTTCACTACCTCTCGGTGGTTAGTCAGTGAGTGTTTGCAGCAAAGTTGACGTCTTCCATGCAAACTACGGGTGACCGTGATAATCTCCTAGTGACCAAAGCAATCAGAAGGAGGTTTTTAGTGCAGCACCCTCTTTGCCACAGAATTCCCTCAGCGACAGCCACCACTTGCCAACTGGTTGGGGAATACACATTTTTCCTTAGTGACCAGAGTTTACCAGGGGGTCACTGATTGGTCTCTAGGCCTGTGTGACTGAAGCCTTAATTAGTGAATCCCCTTGTTGTGGCTGGGTTTTCAGAGTGTCCTGGTTATGTGTTATAGTTTCTAAACATCCTGGTTTTAGAAACCTAGATAATGTATAAATCCAGTTTTGAGAACCTGAAGTCTGCAGTACGAAGCAGGATTATGGGCTTAGCGAGGTAACTTCAGGTTTAACCTTGGGTTTTCAGTGTTACGAAAGCGGTTCACTTGATACCGAGGTACATTGCCATAGTAACTTGTGCTGCGGACCTAACCTGGTCCGCAGTGCTTTTGTCTTCCCTGATGAGCATCAATAAGAAATATAGATTCTTAGAAGCTGTTATTTCCTTGCTTCTTTTTTTTTCCTGTTGGCTGCAAGCAATTTTAAAACTATTTTATTTGTCTATAACCCTTAATAGAGTGATACAATTCTAAAACAGAGCACCTAAGCCTTGTATTTGCTGACCTTGTATAAAATTTGCACATAGGCTGAGCTCACTGGATTAAATTCTGTTTTTATATTTGTTCTTTACTTGCTCTCAGACCATTTAACACTGCTGGGGCTGCAGCTGAAAGAATGGGGCTAAAACTGTCTTATGCACATTAAGCAACACAGCCTATTAATTTAAAATAAAACACAACTGTAATAATATATCAGATCCTTGTGTCTTAATGATAGAGCTGTGATACTGATATACTGATAGTTCTGTTCATTTAAAACAGTCAGAATTTTTATAGCACTTTCCAGTTTTACTGACCACAGCATTTAGAAGGCACACACATTCATACAGTAATTTTCCTATCACACACACTGCTGCTTTGCCTGCAGCTGTGTTGCTTACAGCCTGTATTATGTGTTCATTTCTAATTTTATAGTTTGATGATCTTTGTCTAAAATATGCCTCTCTGCTGCCAGTACACTTGTCCATGTTTGTGATTGGTCATATGCTGTCAACACCCCCTCTTTCATGTGTATGTACTAGTAGCTAGATTGGGAAACCCTGCACTGACTTATCGAGTTGATAACCATCTTTGTGTAACTGCTTAGTGGAATTCCCAATGTTAGGTTAAGTGAAGCCATATAACAGAAAGATATCCTGGATATGCTGAACTTGCTCTGTAGTATGGGCCCCTGGATATGCTACCGGGAGTAATGTGATAGAAACAAGTACACAGTGACTTGTATACAGTGTGTCCAGGTTTTGGAACCTTTTTCGTTGTTCAAGAGATGATGAGAAATCAAGACACAACTGTACACAGGTGTTGTTAGACTCCTGTATACACTGATATGAATTATCAGATTTCTCATGTATCCACTAAATCCCATAACTCAAATATTTGGTGACTCAGGGGCACTTGGAAAAGCAAAGAAAGAAAAATGCTACTGTGAATATCACTACACACAGTGACCACTGACTTCTTCCTCCATTTATTCCAAACAAGCAACTGCTGCTGCTGCTGTAAGTATAAAACAGTAACACTTCCAGGGCATCAGGGGATTTCTCAGAGGAAGGCAAACCAGACCAGAGTTGCATGCAGCAAATGTACAAGCATCAATGAACTGATTGCAGGAAAAATCACTGCCATGTTATAAACAACGACAGACAGTAGAAACATTTGTATGACAAGATGGATTATTACATGCCTGCTACATTTACTCCCATCATACCACAGCTGAGCACTCTGCACTGCAGCTGCGCTTTTACCCACTTTATTTCTGCTACTCCATAGATACACAGTGGTAGCATGTGATATAATCCCGTATTCAGTGTTATGGCTGTTTTTTTCTGCTTACTGCAGCGGACTGCTGATTGCACAACAGTAGTCTGTGTTTAATCCACAAGAAATATACACACCCATTGGGAGTGATTGTTAACATTAAGATTTTAACTCTGTTGTATTACCTACAACTACTTTTTTCTCCCTTGTTTGAGAAACAACTTGTTCTGCTTCTTAGGGGTTAATTGAGGTGCACTCGTGGTAAGTGAATTATTAATATATTTATTATTGATTGATCACTGCCTTGTGTCTGCATAATTGCTTCCCAATAATGGAGGTGTCCTTCAGAGAGGCTTTTGTTCACTATTCTTCTTTTTCTTGTTTCCTTAATTTGCACTGTATTGCCATGATTGGACAAGGCAGTATTGGCTTATTTTTGATGGGACTGGACGCACACACGCACACCTTTGTGATTAACTGTGCTAAAAAAAAAACTTAAAATTCAAGGTTTGAGAGCCAAACCTGAAGCTGAGGCTGCATTATCATCACTTCCTTTTCTTGATTTACAAATTTCCATTTTCCTCTGCCACACCATACACATCTCTCATGTAAATTTATACGAACAAGATAAAATAGATGAGTATGATCTTCAGTCAGTTTGCATCCTCTGCCCTAACCTCGTGGAAGAGAAGAGAAAGTCAGAGGCACATTGGTGAGAAACTTTCTTTAGTCATCATACATTCCACCTCATACCTGAACACATTATTCAAGACAAGTTGTTTTATTCATATTCAGACAAGGTGAGGAATCGTAAATGGTGTGGGAGGAAGTGAATAAGGTTGGTACGGCGTGAGAAAGGAAGAGAGAAACTGACATAGAGACTCTGAAATTCATTCAATATCTAATCTGCATTGCTGTACTCGCAAGTGCCTAGGTGCTCCTACAACGTTACACTGGTCGCTCCATTTCTATGCACAATATTGTACATCAATACTGGAGATTCTGCCAGGTAATTGCTTCAGCCAAGGTTAGCTTATGCGACCAGCTAAAGTGTAGCTAAATGCAAGTTTGATCGTTTGAGTGCAGAGGTAAATGAGCTGTGGAAACAGCATAAGCATTCACTGAAACAAGACAATATTTGGGGTTATTAATAATAGATTAAACACACTGGTAATGTTAGCCAAATTGATTTTTAACTAGCAAAACTCAGAATGAGGAATTTCAGTCTGGGTTCCATTTTTCACTCCAAATTGATTTTGATGAACAGTTATTTATGTGCATAATTGTGATCCAGATGAATTCATTTGGAGCACTGCAGGCTAAAGTAAGAGAAGTGTGAAGCATGTATGGGCTGAGATGAACGGCTCTTTGTTAACAGCTATTGCTGTATTCTTGGTAATAAGCATGCACTTTGAAAGCCATTTACCAGACCGCCAATGTGAGCTTAATTACTTTGTGATTGATCACTCATTCCACTTTTCAGTCCTTATTGAGTAAAATGAAACAAATGCCAGATATCCATTACCCACTAGCTTCTACTACACTCACCAGCTATATTGTCCATTATGTTTGAACCATGGTTGGTATCCAGCTCACAAACGAGTCAATGGAAGATGGTCGGTGGGGGAGTGGTAGTGTGATAAATTACAGAAAGATAAGTTCTTGCAACGACCCTTCCCCCCTTGCCTGCTGCTTTTCACAGCATGCAGTAAACCTCATAAATCAGCAGCCGAGTCTCCACCACTGGAGACCTTTTTAGCCAGAATCATCAGACTTCATGGCCTGATCCAGTCACTTCCAGCATCTCTCATCAGTGTTCCAAAGTTGGACACAGCAGAAGCAGAGAAAGATGTTTGATCACAAAGAGAGAAAAAAAATCCCAGTGCATTCCTCTGGAGTTGTCAATCAGCATCTCTTCCTCCTTTCTCACAGCTTCAAAGTCATTTTTATCTTTTGTCAGTTTTTGCTTTAGTGTATTCACAACACGCGTCCACAATGATTGAGGAAGGATGTGCAGAGTCTCACGCAACCAAGCCATGCATTTTATAATGTAGAGGCAACAGTCCCGCTTCCTTTAGCATTCCCACCTCATGACATTTTTCGTTTTAGTTCCATAAATCAAAACCCAGAGACCTGCCGTGTTGAAGAAAAGCAATAAGTCTTCTGAAAAAAAAATGAAGAAAAAAAGATGATTTTGCACAGAAAGTGTTTGAGATTTGGAGTTTCCCGTTGACAGCTGTAAAAAGAGTTTGGGGGTGGTCATCTCTTACATTCCATGCTCACAGGTGCAGGGGGTAAACATTTGATAAAAGGCAATTCTGTGGGTAGTGAACTTGAAAAATGTCAGCCTTTTAGCTCTGGTCCACAGAGCACTGTGCATGACCAACACTCACATTAATCACTGCACTGGAGGGGTTCAGCCTGACTTTAGCTTGATAGTTAGCATGTCAGTAGTAATGCTGATTTAGACTCCCAGATCCTAAAAGCATAACTCTTAATCTGATTCAGATGACAAAAACAAAAGCAGCAAAACACATCTAGAACATTTTGGCAAAGCGGTGTTAATTGCAATAATGGGACAAATGACTGAAGCCTGCCTCGCCTTTTCACAAACAGTTTGACCTGCCAAGTGTCTGATAATAACTTCTGCGATTCCCTACATAACAGGGAATTTAATTCAGACAGCTATGAAAAATGGTACCCATTAGTCTCTATAAAGATTGTGTTCATGTGCCATCTTTTTTCCCAATCAAGGTGGGAAAAAACCTGATTTCAAACTGATGCAAAGTGGATACTAAATAAAGTTTGGAAGTTGTGTTTTCATTGCAGCTCTTTTGACCTGAGCTCTGCTCTAGACTTTTTGGAACTAACTTGACTGATTGAAAATTGTCTTTAATTTGGAATAGTGTGCTCATGTCTGCCAAACTCTGTCTTCTAAGCGACACATAAAGCACACTGCTCTTCTGTCTACCACTAACCATATGGTAATGCATGCATGCAAGTCCCAAGATAATTTCTAATTACAGTTTGTAGAATATAAAGACAGTGTTTCAAACTTGAATTTAATTAATATTAAAAAAGACATTCAAACAGGCATTTGACTGATTTTACATGTCAAAGTGAATGCACTAGTCATGTGAGAGCTGCACGGTATGTGTAAACGGGTAAAGGAGCTCTGCCCAGTCTGAGAGAGTTACTCAAGTGAAGACTTTGGAACTCGGGATTCATCGTGTTTGTTACCAAAATGAATATAAATATTAATGTTTTGTGTTTTTTGAATCATTTTCTGAAACTGAATGGCTTTTTTTCTATGATGAATTCATGTGTTATATAACTGACTGCTTCAAGACTTCCATATGTTGTACACAACATTTAAACTTGCCTTCAAAAAGACCAAGTAACACTTTCAACAATACATTACTTTTAGTGGAATTTGAAGTGCACATATCCTGGTTTTTCCATATTTTCTGTCACATATACAGTGCTTAACAAATTTATTAGACCACCACCCACTGTAAAGTTTATGCCAGTTTTCCTAAACAGTATTGGTAATTACCAAAATCATTTTTTTATTTTTCCTTAATGGTTAACCCACCAATATGTGCAAGCTCTTTAATTGAAATCATATTGTTTCAATTATTGTTGTTAACCATGACTTTTCAAATTTACTGTTTTACAAAAAAGCAGAAAAAAATAGTAAAGCACATTATTATTTTTTGATTAAGGTGCCAAATTACAGTTATTTACTTGCATTCCTGAACAGAAGAATTAGGTTTAGTGCCGGCTCAAACGTGAATTCAGTTTGAAATTCCTCACTGCTGTTCAAAATGGTAAAACATTGAGAACTCATTGAAAAGGAAAGAGTCGCATTAAAGCACTCTGTGATGCTGGATGGTCTTTCTCGTTTTTATGACAGTGTGTACTGCACTTAACAAATTTATTAGACCACCTGTCACAATGGTGAAAGCACATACAAAACATGACCAAACTTTCAAATAATGAGTACCAGTTATCCCTGCAAACCAAAAGCTCAGCTTTCAGACTACTCCAAATGCTTGGTTTCAGATTGTTTTATTTTTTTTCTACTCTTGGATCTCTATGATGTCATAGAGGCAGGAATTCCTTAATATGGTCGACCCTGTGCTTTGACCACAGCGCCCCGACTTCACAGAGGACTCTTTCATCATCAGTGCCCAGGAAGAAGCTGGACTTTTAGCTAGGCTAATGTTAAAACAAAATTCCAGCTATAAAAAGCAATGCTGAGTGATCAGAACTGTAAATTGTAACATGATATCACTGAAATGTTTGACTTGTACTTATAAATGAACTGAACGGCATATGATTAAAGTTTCAGTGAAGACAGTGGCTAAGCTGTTCTAGTATTTTCCTTGACATGTGTATTCAGTTATAAGGGACAGTGCAGTACAGAGCAGGATGTGCTGTACAGACACATTAAGGGATGGGAGCTACAACAGCTTGTTTCAGACAGTGGATGAACGTTTTTGAACTGTGAGTCACCCATAGCTACTGTGGTAGAGACTGTCTTTGAACTGTAGTCATTCCCATATAGACATTTAGTTTTTACTTGCCGTTATCATTAACTTCATGCATTATTATATTTTTTTCAAACAAATATAGACACAGGGTATGTGCTTTGGTGGTGAAGAGTGCACTGTAGTGGATAATGACAGTAGCCTCGTTTATAATGAACTGCACCTCATTTGGAAGGTGGACAAGAGCAGGCAGCAGGGGGCAGTGACAAAAAGCTGCCGTCTAGACAATTTAAAATAACCTTTCATTATGTACAGGAAGAAAGAGGAACATGTTCTGTGAGATCCAATCGTGGTTTAGAAAAAATGCCAACAGCTCAACTACTCAAATTATATTATACAGCTTGTACTTATTATATGCTTAATAACAACAGTTTTAGTGATATTCTTGTGTATGGCAGTCAAAATGTTAATGTTTAAAAGATTTATAGGCAATCTGATCTCCATAAGTGTTAATGGTTTAACCTCCATATAACTAGTATTTTACATGAAAATACTGATTCTGATTTTACTGATCTACACAAATCAGCTAATTTTTTTTTAATTGGGTGGTGACAGTATGGACCAATTGGGTTTTTTGTCCCCACACATTTTTCAGGTCTATGGTCTAATACAAGTTATATTGCACAAGAGGCTGAAAATCATATTTTATCTTTAACATGTAAAGACTTTAATAAATTTACATAGAGGAAACCCTTAATACTGCTATGTATACACACACATAACTGAGAAGATGTGATTTTTGTCTTGCCATTTTAATTAACATGGGTGACTGACAAATACACACACACACACACACACACACACACACACACACACACAGCAAGACTGTATGTTTGTGTATCATGTTTGTTTTTTTCTCTCTTTCAGCTGCTGTTTTCTTTCTGACTATGTTTTGTTACAGATGC
>VUQI01000155.1:25352-37210 GCA_015106735.1 Paratilapia polleni | reverse complement strand
TAAAAAAATAAAAAAATATTTTTAAAAAAAAAAAAAAAAAAAAAAAAAAAAAAAGCTAAAATGTATGTCAACAAGAATCCTGTTAACATTCAGGCTCCCAAGGTGCATTTTCTTTCAATTTGCTTTAGTCAGCTGTGTCCTATTTTGGTGCCCAAATGAATGAAATGTAGTGAATGAATCAAACAGCTCAAACTCTACTTAAAAAACATCACATTTTGTTTTTGTAAGCTGTTCTTATCACTTATATTTACATTTTATAGTTAAACAACATCCAGTGGCTGTCACCAAAATCCTTCTTGAAGTACGTCTCTGCAACCATCTTGAAACACCTCCAGGCATCTATTTGGGCAGGTATTTTAAGAATTTTTTAAATTGAATTTCATTGGTCACTGGGATATAAAGACTGCATGTATAAAATCATCAGTCAAATCTGATTAAAAACAATGCTCAACAACAATGTCCCAAAACAAGGTTTTAAAAAGCTTTTTTTCCACTGGAGGTTATACTTCTACCCCCATCTCTGCTGTGACAGAATTCTCCCACTGATTGTGACAAAAAAAGGCGATGCTGCTCAACTGGTCCCAGAGAGAAAATTTTAGAGCTCAGCTCCCAAAAAGTTAGTGACTGAAGTGAGTTTGGATGGCGTTTCACTTTGGGCAGAATGTTTGGGAAAGTAGCTGCAAGCCTGAGTGACGAGTTACGCTATAGACCGCCGACATGGTAAACACTGTTGTTACTGAGGGTTGCGTCGACTTTAAGAGCAGTTAAGGTTTGCAGCTAAGTGGAGGCTGATATTTTTGGAAATTAAGTACACGCTTGTATGTCACAGTGTTAACCCATCCAAGGTGGGAGTGGATTAATATCGTTTGGAGGTTATTGAGGTTTCAAAAGGATTATTTGATTTGATCCCCATTTTGTAAACACTCCCAGAACAATTTGTTTATTATGAGTTTGGGCCTCTCTATGGGCTATTGAAAATGGAAGCTTCATCAAAGGGAAAACTTTGAGTTTCATTGCTCATATTGAATCTGTTTGTTTTATTTAATTTTGTTTTCATGTCATTTTTGGTGGTTGCAGTTCAAGGTGTAATCTGAACAAAAATTAAAATGGTTTGTGTTCATTTAAAGTGACTGTATTATAATTTATGTTGGATTCAAGTTGCTCTGGATTGGGGTCCCCTGTCTATCTAGCTTGGTATAGGAAATTAGTGGGAAAACTGTGGTAGTCTGGGTTCCCGTCTGAGAGCACAGCATGCTTTGGGCAGCCACCGTGTTCAACACTGAAGTCCTGGAGCCCCTTTTCCTACCTGTAACAGCCAGATCAGTGAAAACATTCAGTCATAGGAACTAAGGCCAATTGCACTCGAGGGGTTACAGACCCAGATCTTGTAACCTGTCAGTCGCTCAGGGCAAACCTATAATTTTTCACACCCCAACATAGTGGCTCTTTGCAGTATAGCCTCTCCAGTTTTGGTGAATGAAATTCTAGTATTTTATTAGCCTCTTACTCAGCACTAATTACTGGTATGTCTGTGTGCTTCTTACAGTTTATGGATGGACATTGCTTACCAAGCTAGCTCTCTCTTGTCCAAATATGGTCACTTATGGCTCCAAAATAAACAAAAAACCAACAACAATATGGCACTGAGGCTTTGAAATGTGGACGTCAGAAAACCGTAGACGACATCAATGTGACTATGTCCATCTTTTATAGACAGTCAGTGTGCCAGGGTTAAACATAGAGGATAGATGTAGCCAGTGTGACTTCACCCATTGGTGTCCTGTTTTGAAGCCTCAAAATGAGCATTTCTGCCATTGTCATCGTGGCTTTTTGAAAGCATACATCAAAGGTGTAGGGTATAGCTGATTGTGATTAACAAGTTATTAGCTGATGAGTGATATCCTCTGTTCTGTTTCTAATGAGGACTATTAATAACAAACTGAGTAACATGTTTCATTCTATAAGATTTGAAACAAGCAATTGAGACCATAATCTCATCAGAAAAGTGTTTACTAAGGTCACACAGCAAGGAACCGAGAGCCATTTTCCTAAAGACGTCTATACAAGTGGAAATTTCACTTCAGTCATTCAGTCTGTTTGCGAGAGCTGTTTTCCATCCAATTTAATCATGATGACTAAAAAATATATTTAATGATTGCAATAATTTGTACAGCTGCAAATGTGTCATTGGACATTTTTGTGAGGCTGTTCTTCTTTTTTTAAAAAAAAATAGATTCTCTATATGTATGTATGTACTGTAGTGAAAAAGTCTGTGAACACAAAACAAAACCTGCTTAAAATCACTAGAAAAATGTTGCAGCTGAAGCTCATGGGTATTGTAGTATTTAGAAACACACCATGCCAAACTGACATGAAAGATTTCTCAGGAAAAAAAAAGTAATATAATAGTTTACTACAAACCATTTTCCTGTTAGTCTGTCAATTTCCCTTTGAACCATCAGCAGAACAAACAGCTCTGACGGCACACACTCTTTCATCCTTTCTCTGGATCACATCAATGTGGTGGTAATAACATCAGCATCATGGATGTCAATGTGATGCATTAAGCCACCTCTGGCTTTGACAAACCGCCAGGTATGATCACAGGTGGCATCCCTGTAGTCCCTGCAAACACACCGTGAGCCGATTTGCCTGTAATCTGGTTTTTGCGGCATTATTGGATATTGAAAACTCAATATCTCGTATACCGTGTGCTTCCTGTTAAATGCCAAAGATCAGATGGTCATTTACACCTCGGAGGTAGCCATTGACCTGCATTAATGTACAGGAAGTGAATTTATCAAAAGCAGGAGGAAAGAAAAAACAGGGAGAAGGCCCGACGGGCAGGGATAAGTTGATTTGTGTAGCAGGATTGATTACAGTGTAATGTCTGTTTCTCTGCTGAACGCATTAATGTCCTGAGCTCCTCAAGTGGCTCAGCTTCCAGACAAGCACTTGTGTGTTGATTTATTACGTTGTCTCTGTCTAATTACCGGGGAAGGGAGGGCAGCAGAATGAAGGAAGAAGCTGCTCTGAGAACAGAGCTCACCTCAGACAGATTTCATTTTGATTGTGTTTACTCTGAACAGATAAAACCGCAGGGAGGAAAAAAGTTCTTTTTCTGGGAAATGATTCTGTTACTTTTATGCAGAGGAAGTGCAGCAACTAAAGGAGCAATCCCACAGTTTGGGAAACATTGTGGGTCTCTATCTTCCAAAGATAGGTGAGAATATAAATGTCACTTTCATGAAAGTGTTTACAGTTTAAAAAGCTTAGAAGTTTAGAAGCATATTTATTATTTGAAACACACTGATGAATTCCTCTCACCTTAACGAAGTACCTATTTTAACCAGAATTAAGATTTTTGCTTAAACCCAGAGATGAAGTGTTTTTTGTTTAAGTACTAGATCATACCAAAGATGCATGCACAAGCTCATACACACTTGAGTCACAACTCATTTTGAAGGTTATGTAGCTGCTGTTCCTACAGTGGGAAGTTTAGATAAGGTCTCTCCTTTTTATTGGAAAGGTCCCATAGGGTCAAACCTAGGGGCTTTGCTTACAATGGATTCTATTTGCGGCCTCAAAGTCTTTCTTTGGCATCCGTCTATATTATGTTAACTTCTGTCTGCGGCCACTTAAAGGTCAGAAAATGAGCTGTAGGAAAAAGATTAGAAAGTACTTTATTTGGATGAACAGAATATTTGTCTGAAAAATAAATAGACTCCTGGTGGATGGACAGCCTCAGAAGGTGATAATATGACCTATGAAGACATACCGATGCCCCGTTCTCCTTCGTACCAAGTAAACACAGTACATAACTGTATTATTCAGTCTCCTGAAATACTCTTTAAGTATTACTGAAACATGATCTTATCAAAATGTACATGTCTGGCTGGGTTTAGGCACAAAAGGATTGATGTTTCATCTCACTGTCATGATAACAAAGTGCTGTTTAGCTTATGGAAAGGTCATTCTTTAAAGTAAGACTGACTGTTGGTTTGAAACAAGAAACGCACAGCTGCCTGTCATGTTTAGGTTTTGTTGACCCATTCATCCTCCCCTACCACCAGCCTGCAATGACTTTTGGCTGTATCAGTATAGAGCATCTCATTACCTCTTTTGCTATGATAATAACTAAAGCCATTAGAGGGCACGATCACAATGAACCATAACAATAGCTCGTAAAAAAAACACCCCAAAAACAACATTGGGTTCATTCCATGCCTTCTCATCCCATTTTGTCAGATGCTCCCTGTGCTTCACTTTTAGTGCTAGTGCTTTGATGCTATGGCAATAATGGCTGCTGGTAGATAACAGTAATGATTCATTTTGTAATGATATTATCATATCTGCTGCTGTATATCTCAAACTCACAGGTCAAGAGAGGAGATGAGCTCTCAACTGATCTCCACCTGATGGTGAGTTGGATCAGATAGGTAGGGGATGCTGGACAGGCAAAACAACACCCATAGTAATGGTGCACTGAAAGTGTCTGGCGAAGGCCCCTGTCTTGGACCTCTGGCGGAGCTTGGACAGCATTTGGAGGGAGACTGGAGTTATCAAGTCTGAATGGACCATGTGTGGCAGCTCTCTTGTCTATGGAGCTGTAGTTATTGGTGCCTCTCATGGTGGCAAACCTTGAACCAGATGATGGACAGCAGAAATGAAGGGAGCCATCAAGTGTCCCAGTGAGTTTGCTCAGCTGGGAATCTGGAGGCAGCTGACCAGTATCGGTGGACCAAGCAGATTGTGACTTTGCCAGTTACTTTGGCAACTGGCAAAGTCACAATGGGAAAGACTGGGGTGTGGGAGGAGTTTGGTGAGGCCATGCAGCAAGACTTTCAGTTGGCCTTCAAGAGATTCTGGCAAACCGTCTCAGGAGGTGACAGTAAACAGTGTGTGCAGTTTTCTGCACACACTGTTTACAGGGCTCCTGACCTTAACTGGGGACACATTCAGGTAGTAGAAGGGAAATTGTAAGAATCTCCTCAGTCCCACTGACATCCTTTTTGTAGAGAAAGCAGAGTCAACTTGCCCATCAGTCTGTTTGAGGTCACTGAGGTAGTCAAACCACTTCAGTGGCAGAGCGATAGGGTTGGATCAGAATTCCTCAAGGCTGTTGATGTTGTGGGGTCCTGGTTGACACATGTCTGGAACACTGTGTGGAAGATAACATTCCTCAGCCTCCCTGGAAAGATCTATGCCAGGGTATAGGAAAGGAGAGTCTGGCAATTAGTCCAACCTAGGATTTAGGAGGAACAATGTCACAGATACAAGTACCTTCTTCCAAAGGATGTCTGAGCTCAGCCTTGGAGATAGGGTGAGTAGCTCAGTCATTTGGGGGGTGGTCAGAGTACAGCTGCTGCTCTTCCACATTCAGTTAGCATTTTTCTGTGTTTCTGTTTTTTGACTTTATTTGTATTTGATGTGAAGCACTTTGTGATTTGTATATTGAAAGGCACTATATAAATAAATATACTTACTTCACATCAAAAGGACCAAGTTGAGGTGATTTAGACATCTGACAATGACAATGGTGCCTGGTCGACATTTGCTGGTGAGGTGTTTCTGACATGTCCAACTGAAAGCAGGAAGAAGCTCTAGGCGGTTGGATAGAGGGAGGTCTATGGGCATCTCTGCTTAGACTTCTGCCCCTGTGACCCAGACAGGATGTTGGAGGGTTGGTGGTGAAATAAATCACAGCTTTATCAGCCAGCAGACCCCAGTCCACATACCAGTTCGACCTTATCGTTTCATACTTGGTTTTACTGTTTTTCCAATTGCTGATTGTTTCTTATTCACTCACTTTTTACTTTCACTTTTACTTGCTGGTTTGGCTTTAGCACTCAAAACAGCTAGCCTAGGTATAGGAAAGATGCAGTTTAGGATAAAGAAAAAAACCCTTTACAAACAGTTAACACTGCATATTGAAAAAATGACGAGCTGGGTGTGACAGCTCTGTCTTCCTAATGCCATAAGCTGGTGATTCATGCTCTGTAGCCAAAACTCACCTTGTGTGTAATGGCTTGGCAAAACAGGATTACTTACCGCCTCGGGAATAAGAACGACATAATTCATTATGTACGGACAGACTTTGAATATGGGCATTGAGCTGGAAGGAGTTTGTTGCACATCGACTGAGACTTCTGTCGAACAAGGCAAAAATCAATACCCTAATGATTTTTTAAGTCTTCAAACATCAGGAAAAATCTTTGCACTCGCTGACAACAGCTACCATGATTACCCAATGGTCTTGCATAAATATGTCGTGGATTGCTCATAAAGATGCTTCACTCTTTACATTGATTGAAGACCTTAAACTTTGTTTTTACCTTCTGACTTCTGCATAAAAAAACATTTCTGCGTAAACACCTGCACCAATGGAGTTACGACTGAGGGGATCAAACCCATCTCTTGCAAGCCAAGTTTCTTTCAAACAAACCGAATGCATCAAATCTTATTGAAACAGGTTAGGTGACCTTTTTGCTGTGATTTTTATGCCTTATCAGCTGTCTCTTTACTTTAATCATCAAAAGGTAAAACCAAAAGTAACAATAAATGTTGTCTATCAAGTCAAAGCCTGATTAATTAGTGTTTTCGTTTTGTCTCTTTGTTGAGTATTTATTACTATAAAGAACCAATAGCTTCATCCCATAAGAAATTTTTCCAGTTACTGATGTGCTGGTGAAAGTCACATCTCTCGGGTGTCCTGAGTCTGAAAAGCTGAGCAGTAAGCAGCAAAATTCAAGCAGACGATTAGCTGCACAGAGCTTTGCACACAGATGCACCGTCACAGATGAGCTGCTTTGATGGACATTTGGAGCAAGAACTGTGGACTCTGTACATGTATGTTCATGCATAACACACACACACACACACACACACACACACACACACACACACACACACACACACACACTCTCTAAAACAAACTTACACGTCCATATATACTTTTCATCATTCCAAGAGCATGAATATTGTAATATGCACACATGACTAACAAAATGCATCAACATATCCACTACAGACAAACATCATTCTCAATGAAATCATGATTAAAAAAAAAAGTCATGGGCTCACATAAACAGAAACAGTACTCGTTATTGGAGAACAGACACTGATGGCCAAATGACAGGAGGTGTGTGTGTGTGTTTGAGAGAGAGACAGAGGGAGACGCACAGCGACATGAGTGAGAAGCAAACCAACAATGGAAACGAAGAGTACCAGCGTACATGTGAGGCATGTAAAAGAAGATACATCATGACATTTAATGCCAGGGAAAAAAGTTCACACTACTTCTTAATGCAAGCAAATATTGGCATTTCTCAATATTGCTTATCGAACTATCATGTTTAGGTCACAAACACTTACTGCCATACTATTAAACACCAAACACTAAAAGGGCACAGTGACATCAAAACAGGCAGAACATGCAATCAGATTCTCTAGTTCCCGTAAAATTTGAACACTACAGCAGGTCAGAGCCGCATACTCGAACATTCCTCTCATCTCACATGCACATAACACAGTGAACCTTGAATGTTACAGCACAGACAGACACATACAAATGGAGGCAAAAGCTGAAAAAGAAATCCATCCATTCTCTCTCTCTTTCTCACACACACACACAAACACAGAGACACACACCAAACAACATAATCAAAAGGGTTGGCGGGATGCCATGGGAACCTACTGGGGTGTGTCTGTGGGGTCGGCGAGGGCAGGTATGGGGGCATACCTCATCAGTCTCTGCCGAGCGGCGTGTCGACCACACAAACTCCATAATGGCCACAAACACAGCAATAATGAGGCCACAGATCAGCACCACGAAGATGCCCCCAATGTTCTCCATCCCCAGACCTTGACAACAGGCCACAGGAGACAAACATTAGCACATACGTGCACAAATACAACAATACTGTTTATCTTAACAGTAGGTTTACAAGTCCTGTGGAAACTTAAAATGTCTTTTGTGTCTCTGGTGGAGTTGAAAGCGTAGTTCTGGGAAATATAATTCTTCCTCTCTTGCAGTAAGTTACATGATAAGCCAGTTTTATACATAAATGCCAAAAAAACTTAATACTTACATAAAACATAAAACATAAATATTTTGAGTTTACACCTTCCTTTTTTGGTTGATTAAATAGATTTCTGATTAACTTCAACTATTTGTGGATTAGTAAGCACCACTTCAAAGTATAACTTCACAGTACTCATTTCTATTATTTCAAAGTGAATTTGTGCATCCTGATATCATCCTGTTAGTGCGTGTGGTGAGAGATAATAGGAAAGCATTAATGCGAGGCCTCTCACACTGTCGTATTATGCATGATATGCATCAAAGATTGTACTAAGTATGATCAAGAAAGACAGAAGGAAGGAAAATAAAAGCCAAGATCAACCGACACCTGTTTGTCAGCTTTAGTCTGCATTTTAATAATTCCAGACACAAGTGGGAGTGTCAGGAAAGTGCGCTGAAATAATAAACATTTCAGTTCCCTGTCATACTAAACTGTTCTATGTTTGTCACATTATATTCATTGTTAAGGTGCTCAGGTTGTGTTTCATTTACCTTCATGTTAGTTTGTCAAAGCTGTGACACTATGAGTGAAGTGACCCGCTGGGTTGATGACTATCGTTGTGTTAGCACAAATAGGAGAGTGAAGAGTGATGTTTTGCTATATGTAAAAATAAAATCCTGTGAAGTGAATTTAAAATTGTCTTGCTTTTAAAGTTTTGCAAGAAAAAAAAGCCATGCAGATCCTGATACAGTGTGACATAGCACAAAAGAGACTAAAACATATCAAGATTAGGCAACATTAAAAAAATAGTTTGTTTACTCATTGTTTTTAGGTTAAAGTTAACTTAATACCATGAGACAGGTTAGTGAAAAATAAGTCATCAGCTGAAAACACTTAAGTTAACTTAGAATAAAACACTGAAAACATTTGACTTTTAAGGTCATCAACTTAAAAAAAAATAAGGCAAAAATTGCCTTGTTTTCTTATCAGTGCGCTAATTGTTAATTTGCCTCAAGAGGCTTTGCCACCTGTACCGTATACAACACCAACTATCACGACCATTATTATCCAAATGGATGATGACCCAAAGCATATTGCAAAAGCAACCCAAGAGTTTCTCAAGGCAAAGAAATGGGATATTATTCAGTGGGCATATCAGTCACCTGATCTCAATCAAATCAAAAGGATGCTTTTCACTTACTGAAGACAAAACTGAATGCAGAGGCTGCAAACAAGCAGCAACTGAAGGCGGCTGCAGTAAAGGCCTGGCAGAGCATCTCAAAGGATGAAACACAGCATCTGGTGATGCCCATGGATTCTAGACTTCAGGCAATCATTGACTGCAAAGGATTTTCTTCCAAGTAATAAAGACAACCCTTATATTCAAAATTACGTTAGTTTGTCTAATTAATTTTGAGCCTCTGAAAATGGGGAGTTTGCATAAAAATGGCTGTAATTCCTGAACAGTTAATGCAACCCCTTAAATTAAAGCTGAAAGTCTGCACTTCAGTCTTCAGTGTTTGATTTAAAATCCACTGTGATGGTGAACAGAGGTAAAACTACAAAAATTGTGCCTCTGTCCAACAAATTATTAGCCTAACTATATGACATGAGAAGTAATGATATGCACTTTAGAAATGCTGATAGCCACATTTTCTTATCAGACTGCCTATTGTCTGTTTCAATTTTTTGTGCTAAGCTAACCAGGCTCTAGCTTCATACTACTGCTCTCGTATAGATTTCTATATCAACTATTGAGTTTTGTAATAGGCAATCTGCTGAGAGTTAACGGTCTAACCAAAGATGCTGTCATGCAGCACTGCGGAGAGTACTGGACTTTCCATCTTCTGGAGCTTGACCCACACTAAAAACCAAAAACTTTATATAAGTGTAATACTAAATCACTGCTCTGTGCTCTTTCAGCTGAATTAAAAATTTAAATGGCTTGGAATGAAGTGCATGAGTGAAAAACAGAATCATGGGACCCTGAAGGGTTTGAGACAAATTGTACAGATAAAGCTTAACAATACTGAAATGCCTGGATTGACATATTTTGTTACCAAAATCATTTTTATGAAATTTTCTTCTGACATCAGTGGCATAAACACAGAGATGTTTTCATCATCTTTGTCATTCATACAGAAGCAGACTTTTACCACACACACACATATTTAATACACACATGTACACAGGCACACTCTCTCCAATAAAATTCACATTATGCGCCACCTGAGACAAACAGAAGACATTTGGGAAAGTAGATTGTGCTAAGTACCCTTCGCAAGGACATTAGGTTAGGCATTAGCCATTAGCTGGACTGTAGCAGAGAGTGAGGAGACTATTACTGGGGACATTAGAGAGAAGGAGGGAAAGGAGGCAGACAGCTGTGGTCGACTCACCCTTGGCACGGTGGTCCTCCTCTTTGGGACATTGGCCTCCCTCCCACCACCTCCTCTTCAGTATCTCCAGCCTGTTATTCTCCTGCAGCTGGAGGATGGCCAGTGTGATCTCATCTCTGAACGGAGATCCTGGCAAATGACAAGAAGGCAGGATAAGAGTAAGTGGTGGGCAAGGTGCAGCACAAGAGCCCAGACAAGAGAGATGTTATTTCAGCAGAAGGGAAAAACACGAAATGATTAAGTGTTAAAGAGACTCAGGATAAAAAGACAATTCCTGCTGCAGCTTCGAGATGGTTACAAGTGATCTTGGTGAGTATAAAGAGAGGATTAGTGAGAGATAAACAGCAAAATTACAACCAGGCAGACACAGTGGTTCAGCTGCTGGTTATACAGCATACAAAGTATGCTGCAAACTAGATACACTGGACCAGATTTAGAGGGTTTAAAGGGTCCATCCGTCCCAATTAAAAATATGTTTTCTTGCATAGCGTAGTGGTTTTTAGTTATTAAGGTAATCAACAGACAGTTTTTTATTAAAAAAGCTTTCTGCACAAAAGCAGTCTCTATACAAAGTGTTGACAGTTGTTCAGTGATTATCAAGAATAATGGGTACTGTTTCAAGAAGTAGCTTAACTTAGTTTAATAACCAGGGTCAATATCAAAACAGGGGAGAAACAGCTACCTTGGCTGTGGTCAAACTGCAAATAAAAATCAGCCTGCCACTACCTCTAAAACTCAATATTTAAAACATACCACAAAAATCTAACTGATGTGTGAAAACAGTGAGTTACAGTGTTACACAGAGCTACGTTTTGACTATTTCCTCCTTAAGTCATGCCTCCTTCACTAAATCACTGCTGGAGAACAACAACCCCTGGAAAAAAACTATTTCAATCAGGACCACTAATGACTGTCATTTCCATCTGCAGTAATATATATTTGACGTCATCTCCCACCACTTTCCCATCCTTCCGTGTGAGTACATGTAAAGCCGGAGGCTGAGAGAGTAGCAGTAAGATGACCTAGTACAGAACAAAGCAGGTACCAGTTATAATAGACAGGACACTGAATAAGCATGAAAAGGTGGAACAGAGGAGATGGTGGGCTGTAAAGCAGCTTGCAGATAAACAGCAACTGTAGGCAGCCTAATGAAACTTAAGTAGTATATCCTTAAGGAGATTTGCCAGTTGGATGTGTAGTAGGGTAACAACTGCACCATCAGTTTTCAGTTTGTTGAGTCTTTAGGTAAAGTTAGGCTAACCTGCAGCTTCATACTTAGTGTACAAACTTCAGAGGTATAAATCATCTAACTCTCAGCAAGAAACCAATCAAGTGTCAAAATGTCTGCCTATTTCTGTAAATTTTAATAGCTGCCTACCTAGAGGTGAGTGAGACAGTATGTTTTTTTTTTTTTTCCTTCTTTAGGTCTCTTTAC
>VUQI01000155.1:22500-25332 GCA_015106735.1 Paratilapia polleni | reverse complement strand
TTACAAGGGCTTGTTTCACCCATGTGGTATGTCTTTCTTTCATCTCAGTCTGCTTTTTCTCTCGATTCCTCCACACCCTTGGACAATAATAGAAAGTGAGATATAACTGACCTCTTCATAGGAACAGATTACTGTGATTCAGTGACATCTCCACTATGTGCTAAGAAGTGGCTCACAAGAGCTGGGCTTGAGTGGAAAAGCAATTAACTGTACGTACGTTACGTTCATTTGAAATGGCTACTAATCCCACAGATAAAAAATAAATCAACCACGTACAAGACATTTTTCAGATCTAATCTCACAAATCACCTACAACTACACGTGTCTATTTAGCATAATTGATCCTGTGCCTCTCACACTGTCATTTAATGAGGTTTTTTTCCTTTTTGTCAATTAATTGTATAATTTTAGAGCCAAGATAGCCCCCTAAATCTTATGCTTAAACACCCTGACCTCTGTTGGAAAAGCTCAGTCATGGTATTCCACTTTCTCTTCCAAAAATCATACTCAATGGCCACTTCAGTAGGTACACCTGTTCAACTGCTCGTTAATGCAAACATCTAATCAGCAAATCACATGGCAGCAACTCGGTGCATTTAGGCTTGTAGACATGGTCAAGACGACCTGCTGAAGTTTGGGAGATTCGCATCATGGTTGTGCAGCTGATAAATGTGCAGTAACTGTGTGATGCTATCATGTCAATACGGACCAAAATCTTTGAGGAATGTTTCCAGCACCTTGTTGAATTTATGCCATGAAGAATTAAGGCAGTTCTGAAGGCAAAAAGGGGTCCAACCCATTACTAGCAAGGTGTACCAAATAAAGTGGCCAGTGAGTGAATATTGCAAACATAAGACCTACTTCACTTTCAACTGTAACTAGCCCTCAGACTCATGATTGTGTCATTGACTATTTCAGGTAGCAAAAATCCAACTTCTCTGAAGAAACTTAAACTTAAGCTTAAAAAAAGTCCTTTAAGAGCAGCAGGTTTAGCATGCCTGAAACACTTCACCTAGGAGGTGCCCAGGGGGGCATCTGACCACCTCAAGTGGCTCCTTTTGATGTGGAGGAGTAGTGGCTCTACTCTGAGCCCCTCCTGAATGACCAATCAATTTGTCAATCTCCCCCTTCACTCTCCACTCACTAGTGAACAAGACCCTAAACTCCTCCACCTAGGGCAGCAACTTGTCCCCGACCCTGAGTGGGCACTCCACCCTTTTCCAGCTGGAGACTTGGAGGACCCAATTCTCATTCCCGCCACTGTAGACAATACTTAATAGGAAGGTGAGGAAACTGAATATTTAGTTTTATAGCACACTGTATATTAAGGCTATATGTTTATTTTTGTGTTTGTTTTGGTAAATGTGATCTAAAATGGTTTTAAGAAGGGTATCCTGCACTCTCAGTCCCAAGCCTGGTACTACAGAGGGGATTTGCAAAGATGATCTGTTGCGTTTTATCAGTTATATTTGAAATTGTACTACTTCTACTACTCATAAAATAAAATTTAAAAAGTTGCATACATAATTTTCAAAGTTCCCATCTTGATTACGACATTATCAAATTCTTTTAGTTCACAAGCTAAAAGCACAAGCTCCTTCAAAATGCTGCAGCAGTGTTTGTAATCATGAAAAAAAGGGGGGCCAGTGTTACATCTCTACCAGCTTCCCATTTGCTTGATGATAATTTTACAACTAATTTCAAGGCTTTATTGATCAATTTTAAGTCTAATCAAAGACAGGAGAGCTGTATGTGTGACCTTTAAAGCCTGGATAAGACCAGTCGTCTTCAGGCGTGTCGGTCAAGGCGAGACATGAGGTGACTGTTTGCTGTAGGGTGCTGTAAGGCTTTGAAGCCTGAGAAAAATCACTTAATCCCTATTGATGTTTATACCTCTTTTCAAAATCTTTTCACTCATGAGTTCATTAGCAGGTTTTAAACTGTGTGCAGTTATGGTGGACCACCCATTAGTTGGTGTTTTTATATTTTGCTTGTTTGGAAAGCATAGTGGCAACTCAAGAAGTAACAAAGAGCGACTAATCAAATGTGAAAACATAGTGCACTTCTCTAAATAGTAAATAAGTAACAATGTTTAAGTCGGGATAAGACTTTAACACACTGAGAAATACAAATTACTATTTATTTTTTTAACATGTATCTAACCAGGAAGTGAAACTCTTCAGATTAGAGCAACTGACAATGTAATACTTACTTTTAATATTTAATATATTTTTAATATATTTTATATTTAATATATTTTAATATCAGTATCTTAAAAATGTATAACAGTGTAAATTTGCTAATAATCTAAACTGC
Organism: Paratilapia polleni; assembly: GCA_015106735.1. Classification (NCBI taxonomy): domain Eukaryota; kingdom Metazoa; phylum Chordata; class Actinopteri; order Cichliformes; family Cichlidae; genus Paratilapia; species Paratilapia polleni. Next base: position 23,016 of record VUQI01000155.1, on the reverse strand, counting down.
ATTCATTAGTTTATTACTGGCAACAACTAATGAATGTAGTTTAGACAATTATTAGCAAATTTACAATGTTATACATTTTTAAGATACTGATATTTAACATACAGAGATATTAAAAGTAGGTATTACATTATCAGTTGCTACATGAACTTTTAAATGTTTTCTGATGCAGTATCATTACCCAGTGGCATGCCGATGCCGTAGCCCTTGGTGTCCAGCAGGCCTCCGATCTGTGTGAGATTACAGTTCAGGCCACGGTGGTACTCGTTCATAGTGCTCTCCATCAGGAAGGCATACTTGGAGTTGAGCACGCGAGCGATGCCCTCCTCTGTGCTTTTCACAAATACACTGGGCTGCTTGGAGTTCATGTAGTTCCACATCCGCTGGTAGGTCTGGTACCGTGAGTTCTGCAGAGGAAAGGGAACCCAACAAAGGTAATTCAGCAGTAATTACAGGTAGTGTACGAGCTTCCCCGACAAGACAGAATATGAAAGAGATGCATTACAGCTAAACAGAGAG
>VUQI01000155.1:0-17500 GCA_015106735.1 Paratilapia polleni | reverse complement strand
CTGGTCTTTCCACCTGTATAAAACCTTGCAGGTCTCTGGTTGCTCTGCCTCCTCTCCATCTCTTCCATTAAAAGCTAATTGATGAACATGGGCCGCTAATTAGAGCAGAGTGATCAGCCAGTGGGGAGGGCAGGGAGAGAGAGGAAGCGTGGAGAGCTGGGGGAGCACCAGTGTGGCATGCCCCACACAGGGACCACAGGCTGGTAATTGAAGTATACCGTATGGTAATTAAGCAGAGAGGGGCTCTCATTAGCCTGCCTCAACTAGAGTGTCTATCAGAGGCACACTAGGCCTGGACAGGGCAAAAGAGGGGGGGCAGGGTGGGGTAGTGGTGGTTTACAGTGAGGAAAGATGGTGCAGACAATTTTAGGCAATGTTACCACTCTCTTTTGGGGAATTATCAAGTCAGCTTTTGTCCTAGATAAGAGTCTTACTCCCCTCTGAGGGCAATTTGAGACATGGGAAGTTACAGCAGAGTTGTGGTTTGGGGCTACAGAGCAAGTGTGTGTGTGTGTGTGTGTGTGTGTGTGTGTGTGCGGGTGGGTGGGTGTGTGCCTACATAATTGTGTGTTCATTATAAGCTTCATTTTGTAGAGAGACAGAGAGACTGGTTAGAATATTTGTGCATGTTTCTGTGTTTCTGGTGTGTGTGTGAGAGACTTGGAGAGGGAGCGAGGGAGAGTACTCACCCTGTTGATTAGCTCTCCAACCATGCCAGTCCAAGAGCCGTTGGGCTCTGGGGCCCCATACAGGCCATCATCCACCAGCTTGATCTTGAAGGAGAATTTCAAGATGTCTGCCAGTTCCCTCAGCATGTCAACACAGAAGCCCTCGTACTGGTCATTTCCCTGGAAGTCTTGGTAGTTGTCTTTACGCATCACATATGGGTTCTCCTGCACATGAGGGACACATGAGGAAGTCTCAGTCCAAAACTACAAATATCTGCTTGATCAGAGATTATTTGCTGGATTAAAGGAATGGCTTGAAAATTTGGGGGAATATGTTTATTTGCTTTCTGGTGAGAAGTCAAGAAAAAAAAAAGAGTTCAGTGAGGAACACTACAGCCAAAGGGAGACTGATATTTCCATCTGCAGGATTTTATATTTGACAACACGGCTCTGTTCTGGGATCTCACCACCCTTCCATGCACAAATGTAGAAAGCCAGAAGCCAGTAGAGCAGCGGCAGCAAGAACCTCAGCACAGAACAAAGCAAGCATCAAAGACGACACATATGGCGTTGATTATGTCAGATATAGCATGAAAGGAAGAGCGGAGGTGGGTTTGCTGTGGATCAGTTTGCAGGCTATAGTAGCTTAAATGGCGTGCCCTAAATGAGATGGCCAACTGGATGTGTAGGAGGGCATCAGCTCAGCCATCAGCTAATGAGGGCTGGCATTGAGATCAGCTGATCTGCCGGGACTGGAGCTGAGCTTGCTTTTGTGGCCAACACTATGCACAATATTTTTACAACATGTGTTCATTAAATATTAAGATAAAAGATCAGATGATTAGAGGACAAAGAGCAAAAGGCTGGAAACAAGGTGTAACTCATAACGAGCTCCACCTACAGCTCATTTAAATCTAACTTATTAACAAATTATATTTTGTTTAATCTAATCTTAATTTATAACTTGCACCTCTTTTAAACATCATTATCATTTTATTTATCAAGTGGTGTACTAGTTAATATGTCCAAACTGAAAAGGCTAGAAAGCTTCTAAAGCCTGTAAACTGGCAGGCTTTTTAAAGACATAGGACTTAAAGTCTGACAAAAGGACAAGAGGACAATACACAGATGCATCCTGGGAATTTTAAGACTTAGTTTTCTTGGAGCTTGCCCAATACTACTGACTTAAAGTCAAGATATCTTGGCTTCAGCAGAATCAATTTAGACCATTTTTATCTGCCTCTTGTGAGTCCCCTACAGTTATGGAAGTCCAATACTAAATTGCTTTAAAAGACATAAATTGGATTGTGGAGGATGGCTACAGACATAGGTAAGAGTGGAAAAAAACAAAACAGATTCAGTAAACACTGTCGAGCCGTGAAATGGATCGACGCAGATCAACCTGAGTATCAAGGGAAGGCAGGCTGTGTTCTCACGGATCTGAGCACTGCACCAAATATATTGACATAAAGAAACAATTGTTTCATAAAGCTTGCATCATGTGTCTAAACCAGCCCCCCAACTCCAACACACAATCAAAGGTGAATTTGTCTATATCTTGGGAGGAAGCAGCAAAATAGCTTTTTCTTTGCTCCAAAACGTGTTCATGGCTGACACAACCGAAGAAATAAACAAGAGACGTTTAGTTTGTTTTACAATTTTCTTTTTTCACATTAAAGCTCGAGCTGTTTTAGGTGTTTTGCATGTTTATTTTTCCTTTCCTCCATAAATAGTAGAATATCCAATATTATGAAATGAAGCTTCAAAAGTTACATAACATCAGTCTTGTCAATAGAGCAATAGAAAAGGCTAATTAGCTAACAGCGTACAGAAGGCATTAGGAATTTTTTAGGATTCCTTGAATCTCTTCTATCAGGTGTTTCTTTCATATTTCTACACCAACCTGTAGATATTACTCATATGTCCAAACCCTACAAGGAGACAGCTTATAGCTTTTGCACATAATCAGTAGACCAGGACTGTGGCAGTCTGGTTTTTAGTTACACATCTCCCTCAGTGCTCTGTCAGTTTCTATGACAGCTACAGCAGCGACAGCAAAATTATCAGAAACAGACCACAACACAGCACGAGCTCCGGCACAGCCTGCGAAGCAACACAAAAACAACTATGAACTCACTTGCGTGGCGCTTCAGAGAGCAGCCGTGACCTTACCAGTATGGTGGTGACAATGAGGGTCTTGTTTGCCAGCGTCTCCGAGACATTAATATCCAGACTAGTGGAATTCATTGCCAAGGTGTTGTTGGAGTACCAGATTCCGATCTAACATGGAAAAAAGAGAGAGAAAAATCAATGGCTATTGTGGGATAAATAATGCACTGTTATGCCTCACTGCAGCTGTTTTATTGTTGTGGCAGGTTACACACCATCTCTACTAAGTATTTCTCCAAGTCCATTAACCCATTTGCACTGTTTTCTAGTGTAGAACACCTTTGCATGTTCCATATTTTAGGAATTGCTTTGGTGTCCATACTGTTAGATTCTGCATATGCATAGATAATTGCTCCCAATGGAGCCATACATGTACTTGCAGTATTATGCACCCCTGTGAAAAAAAACCTGCTGTTTACAAGCAGAGCAATGAGCTGAGACAAGATGGCAAAGACGGTAATGAAAGGCATTCATGATCAGAAGTTCCACTGTATTTTTTTTTCCCTTACGCACACCTTTTTTAAATTGCATAAAAACTGTTCTCATATTTCCATTTTATGGAGACCGTAAAGTCACTTAGGTACATAAGTGTGTGATTATGACCTAACCAATGCGCTGGGTGGAACAGCAGCTCGCAGAGGCATTTCTTCAGGAGATATTACTGTACATCTTTCAATAGGTCAGAGAAGAGGTAATGACTCCTCAGACAGAATCACAGCTTTCTTGTGACACTCTTTATCCTGCCCTGGCATTTAAGAGTGGGCCTTTTTTTTTTTCTGTGAACCGCCGCTGCCTGCCTACAGAGTGGGTGTCGCTGTGCAAAGAGGGGGGCAGAGTTAAAATGTTAATTACCACGAGTTAACGCTCAACTAAGTAAAAGTCTACCTCTAAGTATATGTAGCAGGTGGCATTTTGTGTTAACATGGAAAACAGCTGGCCAAGAGCAGAGCCCAGGAAGACATTAATGGGAGGTGAAAAAGAAGCGTTGCCTCCAGCCAATGAACTGCGGCGTAATTCCCCTCAGTCTGGGTCTGCAGTGGTGTGTATACTTCATTTAGTAAATGCAGGTGGAATGCACTTTGATTTCCACCTGCCCTCACCTTTCTATCCAGCTTACTGGTGTGGGCTGCATCAACACAATAATGCACCAAAATGGTCCTGAACACCTCATTTGCTGCTGGGCCTGCAAACATTTTGGTACCACATATTGTCCAACTACCCTTAACTAATCTGTTGTGGCTTGTACTTGAGTAGTTCAAAAGATCAAACGGTTAAATTAACTGGAAGCATCTGCTCCAGGAAAATGAATGAGAACGAATTCCCAAAGAACAAAAATTTAAAAAAACAACAAAACTTAACTTAAAAATTTTATCATTCTTATTACAAATTAAGCAATAAAACACTCTTGCTCAATTATATTCAGTGTCAAGTAAACTCAGTGTTTTTCCTGCCAGAGCCACACTGCTGTGTAGCATGCATTACTGAGTACTGGCTCTGTTATAATTACAGCTCCACACTGCCATTCAACAAAAGTTACAGAGGGTCATTTTAAATACACGTTTTAACTTTTATGGTTCATTTGTCTGCCCCCATATACTGGCTTTAACTCTGTTTTTCTTTATATGCTGATTAGAGTGTGTTCGCATTTGGTGCCTACACTTGTTTCTGTGATTTAGTGTGAGCAGCTCGCCACCGTGTCACCCCTTTGAGTGTGTCTCTGCTTGAGAGCTTAGCAGTAGTTACGTGCATGGTTTTGTGCATGCTGCTTGTCAGTGGTTTTTAGTTCTTTTGAAGTTTTGTAACTTGTTGCTGCATTGGAGACTGCACCAGTGGTTAACCTGTTTTCTCTGCTCATTGACATTCCTTCACATGTTAAGGGCACAGTTTGTTTAGAAAAACTATGTTGCACTTTTGGTTTGGTTAGAGTAGGAAAGGGAGCAGAGAAATTATTTTCTTCTTTAACAAGACAAGTTGGGTATGGTTTGACACTTCTGTTAAGAGTGTGCTTTTGGTTTTAATTGTTTTAATTGAGTGTACCCTGAGTTCTCCACATGAGCTGTGCTTTATTCTGCTTTTCATTGTGAAAACTTTGCTCATTAAAACTGTTAACTCAGTTCAACTTCTGTCAAATATGGTCGTACTGTGAAGATACAATTCTGCTGAAAGGGAATGGGTGATGATATTGATTTATGCCCCAGCCTTTAATATACTCAAACCTAACTGATTGTTAGACTGGGGCTTACACCTCAAATCCTGGACACTGATCAAAAATATGAGCACAAGATTTTCAAGGAATCATCACATTAGTGTAGCCTCTATCTACTGCAAGTGCCAATCCAGCTCAGAGTTCAATTAAAGACAGAGTCCAAATCCAATACAGATTAAAACTAAGCCTAAAGCAAATCCAGTTCTATACAAGTCAAAGACAAAAACAGACTCTATTAAGAATGTTATATTTTGCATAGAGGAGCAAGAGATGCACATCTACAGTTGTGGTCAGAGGTTTACATACACTCATCATGGGCATGAATGTCATGGTAATTTGAGGCTTTTAATGATTTCTTTGAGCTGTTCTTTTTCCAGGGTGGAGTGATCGTACAGCATACAATCAAGAATTGGGTGCACAAGTCTGAATTTATTTTGGATTTTCTCTAATCCACACAGGGTCAACATTATACATACAGGTTCAAATATATACACACACCCCCACTAATATTTGGTTAAATGTCCCATAGCAAGTTGCCGGAGGTTTCTTCCTGTTAAAAGGGAGTTTTTCCTTCCCACTGTCGCCATGTGCTAGTTCATAGGGGGTCGTCTGATTGTTGGGGTTTTCTCTCTAATATTGTAGCGTCTTTACCCCACAATATAAAGTGCCTTGAGATGACTGTTGTTGTGATATGGTGCTATATAAATAAAACTGAATTGAATTGAACTGAATTGAATGACAAGAGGTATGTTTGGAGGAGTAAAGGTGAGGGTTTCAAACCTAAGAACACTGTACCAATTGTCAAGTATGGTGGTGGTAGCATCATGCTCTGGTGCTGTTTTGCTGCCAGTGGTACTGGTACACTGCACAAAGTCGATAGAATAAAGAAGGCGGAGGACTACCTCAAAATTCTTCAACTTTACCTCAAATCAACAGCTAGATGGTTGAAACTTGGACAAAACTGGGTGTTCCAACAGAACAATGATCCCAAACACACATCAAAACTGGTTTTGGAATGGATAAAGCAGGCTAATATTAAGCTTCTGGAATGGCTTTCCCAAACCCCCGACCTCAACCCTATTGAAAATTTGTGGACTAAACCGGGTCCGTGCCAGGAAACCAACCAATTTAAATGAACTCTACCAATTCTACCAAGAAGAGTGGTAAATATCCAGCCACAATCATGCCAGAAGGTTGTTGATGGCTATCAAAAGAATCTGGTCAAGTGCAACTTGCTAAGGGACATTTAACCAAATATTAGTGGGGGTGTATGCATATTTTTGAGTCTGTATGTATAATTTTGACCCTATGTGGATTAGAGAAAATCCTAAATAAATTCAGACTTGTGCACCCAATTCTTGTTTTTTAAAGTCATTAAAGATGTATGCTATATAGTCACTCCACCCTGGAAAAAGAACAGTTCAAAGAAACCATTAAAAACCCCAAATTACCATGACATTCATGCCCTCTGACCACATGTAAACCCTCTGACCACAACTGTATCTGCACATATGCTGTGTAGTGAGCTTAAGGCAAATATCAGCCACTGATTTTTACAAATCAATGTTAAATTTTTGTTTGCAGCCAACAGAAGATAATAAGTTTGCCATTTATGAAATACAATTTTGATGTTTTTAGATCAGGACAGAAACATAATCTAGTAGCAGCTGAGAAAAAAAACTACAGAAAAAAAGCTCTCAGGCTTTAACAGTCCACATGGTTGCAATCATAGATACAAAATGTAGACTTTAGTTCAGGTAAAACTATTGTTACGTATATTCAGAGTTAAAACATGACTGACGTCTGATGGCAGGTTTAAGTGAAGTGCTGTCAGATAAAACATATATCACAGAGTAAAGATAAGGTTAGGGGAGTTTGTGATGAGGCTGACCTCAGTGTTAAACGCCGCTGCCGGCTTTGTGAAATCAGACAGGTGACCTGTAACTAACCCAAAACCTGAGGGCAATGTGACCTAGCTGCTGCATGATAACAGGTGACTCCTGACCTCTTTGTGGCCTCCTCTGTGTTTCTCCAGGATCCGCAGGGTGTAGTTGGTCCTCTGACCTTTGCTGTTGAACTCCACTCGCCCTGTCAGACCATCGTACTCCACCTGGCAGGCAGACAGAGAGTGAGGTGAGGAAGTATGACAGAAGCGTGGAAAAAAGAAGGAAGGGTAAGAAAAAACAGAACAGAGAACGCAGAAACAATGAAAAGATGTGTAGAAATAAATAAAGCCAGCATTCTGCATAAAAACAAACATCCTTTATCTCACTATCTCATGATTAGACAGGCACTATCACCAGTGATTAGGAGGAGAGAGAGGGAAAAAGACTAAGACAGGCAGAGAAAGCATCTGAGGCTGGACTAGACAAGGATGGTCAGTTTTGGATCAACTAGGAGAAACTGACTGACGAGAGGCTCAGACAGAGCAGCAAAGGGGGTCAACAGCTCTCTAATAAGACTCAGACCTGCACCTCACAGCTCAGCTCTCCCTCTTCAAAAGCCAGGTGCTGGCACAGTAAGCGAGAACTATGATGAATGGCGCAGCGCTGAAGATGGAGCACACCATGATGTTGACTAACAAAGACAGATGTCGGGCCGGTGGGGCGGGGGCAGTGAGAGATGGGACTCAGGCTGCCTTGACAACAGGTCGTCGATGAGAGAAACAGAGGACCAGAGATGGGAGATGACAAAGAATAACAAAACACAAGAGGTTACATGCAACATGAGATGATGATGATACACATTTAAAGTGTACTCTTATTATTATTTATCAATATTTCAGTTAAAAGAAAACTAATCAAACACACTGGTAATTAATGATTTATCATTTGAGTCTTTTGTTTTAAACAGAAATGCCAAACACATGCTAAATGTGCAATATTTTCTTAAATGCTAGAATTCCTGCTTTTCTCTGCTTTTTATCACTGTGACTAAATAAAATAAGTCATTAGAAGTAGGGCTTGAGCTACTAATAATTTTAACCTTTGTGTGTGTCTTATGTGTGCATGCGTGTCATTTTGGCAAAATGTGATCCTGGAGACGCCTAGCATAGCAGGAACCAATTTGGCAGCTGTTTCGAGCTACGTGTCTGGATATCTATAGACTTTTTTTTTTTCTTTACAAAGCCATAGTAGTACACCTGTTGAGGATCAAAATGAGGGCCAAGTTCAAAGACCTTCTGTCCCATTTTCTATTTTTCTATGTACGTGCTACATAGTATTAAGCATCATTAGCTGATGTTTAAACATACAGTCAGGTCCACAAATATTTGAACAATTATCTTTTTTGGTAATTTTATCTCTGTACACCACCACAGTGGATTTAAAATCAAACAATATCCCATTGAAGTGCAGACTTTCAGCTTTAATTCAAGGGGCTTAACAAAAAATTTGCATTAAATCTTTAGGTATTACAGCCACATTAATTAGTTCTTAGTCCCCCCCATTTTCAGAATCTCAGTAATTGGACAACTGACTGACAAGCAGATTTCATGGCCAGATAAGGCATGTTCCCTTGTTATTTCATGATAATTAAGCAGATAAAAGACCCAGAGTTGATTCCAATTGTTGAGCATTTGGTAGCTTTTCATTAGAACTCTCAATATGAGAGACATCAATGCAAGTGAAGGAGGCCACCATTAGGCTGAAAAGCCCAAATAAACCAAAGAAATCAGTGAGATAGCCAAAAAGAGGCCAAATTAACAATGTGGTACACTTTTAAAAAGAAAGAATGCACTGACCAACTCAGCAACACAAAAGGCCTGAAAGACCACAGAAGATGACTAAAGTGGATGATCGCAGAATTCTTTCCTTGGTAAAGAAAAACAGCTTCACAACATCTAGACAAGTCAAGAAAGCTCTCAGGACAGTAAGTGTATCCTTGTCAAAGTCTACAATCAAGATACACCTTCATGAACAGAAATACAGAGAGTTTACAACAAGGTGCAAACCACTGGTTACACTGAATAACAGGAAGGCCAGATTAGACTTTGCCAGAAAACATCTGAAAAGCCTGCACAATTCTAGAAATGGATAATGACCCAAAATTAAACTGCAAAACCAACCCAAGCAAAGAAATGGGATATTCTTCAATGGTCCAGTCAGTTACCTGATCTCATCTCAACAGAGCATGCTTTTAAGTTACTGAAGACAAAACTGAGGACAGAAAGAACCCACAAAGAAGCAACAACTGAAGGTGGTTGCTGTAAGGGCATGGCAGAATATCTCAAGGGAAGGTGGTGATGTCCATGGGGTCTCACTGACTGTAAAAGATTTTTGTCCAAATATTGAAAACAATCCTTGTCATTTAAATTGTGTTATTTGGTCTAATTACTTTTGAGCTTCTCAAAATGGGGAACGATGTGTATAAATGGGTTAATTCATACAACAGTTAATGCAACACTTCTGTTAAATGGTTTTAAATTGAAGCTGAAAGTCTGAACTTCAATCATATCTTGTTTGTTTTATAATCCATTGTAGTGGTGTACAGAGACTAAATTACAAATTTGTGTTACTGTCCAAATACTTATGGACTTAACTGCATATTATTGATTTTTCCTTGGGAGTCTGTCTTTCCCTGTGTGTGTTTTTCTGTCATTGTAGCAAAATGTGGTCCTGGAGAACCCAGCTCTAGTGGGAGCCACGACAAAGATTTGGAATACTTTGGCAGGTATTTATCTGCCCTACACTTTAAGTTAGATGCAGCCATGAAACATGACAGGCGTGTGGTTGACATCAAAATGCAGGCAGAGCTCGAAGACAGGTGTAGTCCAAATAATGAGTAGTGAGCCCTCGTGGGCTGGAACTTTAACATGCTGATGGGAGTTGCAGCTAGTCCCAAAATGGTCTCTAGTTCAGGTAACCAACAGTCCCAAACATAAAGAGTCAGTTTAATATCACATAAAGAAAATCATCACATTTTAATGGCTGGAAACAGCTCATATTTGGTCTTTCCAATAATTAACTGACTATAAAAACGAGGGCAGGTTTATTCCCATCTATTCAATATTTCAAGTACTGTAATTGTTTCAGCTCTAATTTGAAGATGTCACCTGAGGCTTTGTAGAATAGTAATTTTAAAACTGTATTTTCTGTGTTTTCTCAAGTTTAATCAATTCTAAAAATAACTGTTAGTTGCAGCCCCACATACCTTATTCATGTTAAAAAATAGGAGTCACTGTTCACACAAGGATGTTAACACAAGTGTGAAAACAAATAAAAATTTAATTGAGGTCCTATATCAAATGTTACATCTGAATCTTGTTTCTTATTATGTATATCTGTGCATGTTCATGAATGTAAGCTTGCACATTAGTAGATGATTATCCAACATACTGTATTGCACATATGCAGATTTATGTAGGGTTTACCATGCGCAGATAGTTCATAAGACTGGTCCCGTGTTGCCAGATCTGAGGTGAGGTGCAGCTGAGTGGCTTCACTCCAATTTCCTGACTGCGGTTCAATTCCCTCACCGCTCCCACCACCACGTGCACCGCGTCAAACATCAGTGCTGATGAAAGCTGTGGAAGGTGAAGAGGACACAAGAGATATAGAGGGGGAGAAAGACAGAAAAGGTGAGATGGATGGAAGCACGGGGAAGAAAGACAAAGAGTTAACAGGACAGAGAGGTGCACAGATGATTGAAAGGTTAACAAGGATGGAGGGAAGGAGAGAGAAGAAGGGAAAATAAGAGGAGAGAAAAGATGTAGGGGTACGAGAAAACCAGTGGGGAGGAAACAAAGAAGGATACATCAATACCCATTAAATACAAGCAAAAGACTACATGGATCTGTTTAAGTGCTCCATGAATCAGCATGAGGAATAAAGTAGCTTAATATTGTGTGACATACAAACAAAGCTTTAAAAATTAGCTCTAATAGTGTGCATGTGCAGTACTCGTGGGCTCAAGACACTGACCGCAGGGCCGGGGTACGTTAGGTCACAGCCCTCCCTCCACGACAGGTTGAGGCTCCTGATGAACTCCAAATAGAAGGGATGGGTGGTGTTAAACATGGAGAAGCCGACGATGTTGGACTGCTCATCGACTATGTCATCCAGTCTCAGTAGGGGGAAGTCCTACAGAGGAGAAGGAGGAGGAGGAGGAGGAGTGGGGCGGGTGTTTACAGAGAAAATAGAAAATTCAGGTGTGTGACAGGGTGATGTTGACAAGCTATCAAATCTTAGTGCAGAAGAGAAATACTGTGCAAAGAAGAGGGCGATAAAGAAAGAGAGGCTATGGGGTGTGACAACATCTAATCTCTGATGGAGAGCTAGAAGAAAGGGAAAGCTGTGATATAAGGAAACTAGAGGTTAATGGAATCGAGTTTTTTCTAAGTAATATGCGTACAAGTACATCTAAAGCACAGGACCACATCCCGCACAGAGGGCAGAGGGGGAAGTGAAAAATAAAAATCAGACGCACAACATAAAATGACACATTTATTCAAATGTTTGAAAAGGAAGGGAACATATCAAGGAGGAAGATGAAAACACCAGAAGCCTAGGGAAGGTGGCGAGTGGCAGAAGAAAAAGGGCACATTACACCTGTCATCACCTTCACCTCAGACCCCTTTTTTCCTTTTTTTCCCCTCACCATCCTCCTCTGCACATCCACATCTTTATACAGTATGCTCGTTTCTCATATCTCCCTCTCTCTCGTTCCTTCTTCATCTCCTCTCCCTTTTCTCTCACCTCTCTGTACTTCCCCTATCGAGTACTTTCTTCCTCTTAGCACCTTTGCTTGCTCATAAAGGGACAGAAGAGGAGGAAAAAGCAGGAGAGGAACAAGTGAAAAAGAAGCAAGACAGAAGAGGGGAAGAGGACCAATTGGTATACTCTTACCATTGTGGTGAGGATGTACTTATAAAATGCTGATGTCATCCCTAGCTCTGATGCCTGTAAGACAAAAAAAGAGAGAGAGAGAAGGTGAAAAAATAAAGAAGAGGCAGAATGCAGAAAGGCAGGATATAGACAGATTGATAAAGACAAAGGGGGGGGGGCAAAGCAGGAGAATTATTGGATAGCCAGAGAGCAAAGGAAGGAGATGGGGGACAAAAGAGGAGAGAATGTGTGGAAGAAGAGGGGGAGGTAGAGAGAGCATACGTTAATCACAGTTTTACATCATCAGGCTAACACTGGGACATTTTGCTGAGGGCGGACAGCGGCTCAAATGTGCCCAGTAAAAACATCCCATACGTATTCAAACCGTGACTCACTGCGCTGGCTATCGGCAGTGCAGGCCGTACCATGAATCAGAACAAGTCTGGGTAACATCTGCACCACATCCCAGCAAAAGATGTTCTTTTGTCAAATACTTTCATAAGAGTGTAAGTGATTGCTGCTGCCAGACATGCATAAATATTGTTCCCTATGCAGCTCTGGAGGGCAGAGAAGGTAAAAATAGATGTTAATTCAGTAACAACAACAAATGTGTAGCCTGTGGATCTCTGAGCGAGTTGTTTTATTATTTTACAGATGGTGAGCTCTGCATGCCCTTCATGTGGGTACATAAAAGAGATATACGCAAATCCCCTTGAGACATACTGTTTACACTGTATGCAAGAGTAGCTTCAACTTCTAAAAATGTGTAGGTGGCTGTCAAAAACGTATTGATGTTTGAGAACCGACCTTCTTGAGGATGAGATAGGAGACAGAAGCATTGGCGTCAATGATGATCGTGGCCACTTTGTCGTCGCGGATCTCCTTCAGCAGCGGCGTAGGGTCCAGGTTGTCATCCAGCATCCTGACTGACAGGGTCTCCCGAGAGATGAGAAAGCGGCGGACCAGTTCCTCCAATCTCAGCAGGCCTGAGGGAGAATAAAAACAGGGACAAGCCGCATATCACTGTCTGTATCGGTAGATATGACTCGTATTTCCAAAACGTAAGCAATGCAGGACATATTAGAATCTGATTTATCCTGGAATCGTCATATATTTGTGTCACTTTGCAAAGCATGATTGATGGTTTGTCTAAATCCCCAGGAAATGAAACATCATTAAATATGAAGTCTGCTGTGTGTTCCCATTAACCATATCTCTCACTAAGACTTATTTTTTATCTATCATAATCCTTGCCAAGAAGATTTTTGTTATCAGCTCTGCATGTTTGTTTGTTTGCCTCTTAGTTAATAGAATATCTTACAACCTACTTGACATACGGCATTTTACAGAAATATGGAGAAGAATTAGGCGGAAAACAAGTGATTTGTTTTCGATGCTGATATGTGCCACCGTGCACTCATAACACCTCAGCTGTGATTCAAAGGTTACATTTATTTTCCAATAAATCTATGACTCCAGGTGAATCTTTCAGCTCAGGGTACATCTATTTACACCCAGACATATTTGCCCCCAATTGTTATTGCAGAGGTTTTTACATCAATCCAGATGAGCATAAAAGGTGCAAATATGCATTTGTGTGATTTTAACTTCTAACTTCACTATCTGCAGTTAGAGTTTATATTTATATTTTTCCTCTATAGTGTCCTAACGAAACTGATAAAAATCATAACGTGAATAGATGGATGCAACGTTTAAATGCATTGTGCTATTGCAACCAGAAAACAAGTGCATACATCTGTATCTTACTCCAAAGGGTACTGCAAAACCTGATGCCATCTGAGCAGTCTATGTTTCTACAGCAGCAGGACATAACATAACTCATACTCACACACACACACACACAAAGCTCGGCTCTTGTGAGTTTGCCTCAACAGAAATTTATATTTGTTCAAAGCCCTAATTCCCAGGCAGGTTTTAGGTATCCTGCAAAATTGATGGATGCTATCAACCAATCAACATGACAAATTTCTGAACATTTTATTAATAGAATAATAAATTCAGAAGGTCGTGCAGCCTCTGTAGAGTTATGTGCTCTTTGAGTGCTTTGTAATGCACTTTGCCTGTGTTGTCTCATCCTTCAGTTAATGCTTTTCGGTTCTCTGAGTAATGTACAGTAGGTACTACGAGTAAAACAGTATGTGCTCAAAAAAAACTTAAAATCAAGTAACAAAACTGGACATGCAATGATTCTGCAAACCTCTGGCAAAAAAAAGAGAGATGGATGGAAAGTGAAGCAGAAAGACTGAAATAAAGTACTTAAAGCACTTTGCTCACTTCCTCTTGAATATGAGTACAACCAATGGCAGTCAAGACTCACTTGACAACATATGTGGAATAAGCCTTTACTAGAAATTCAATTCTGATGCCTCCTAATTGCAATTCCATAGTAAAGTACCCTTAGCTATGTAAATAAGTGGTGGGGCAGGCATCTGGGGGACGAAGGGGGAAGGGAAGAGTAGGGAGCGAAGGAGGGGAGAGGTAGCACACAGAGCCCTTCAGCAGGAGAAAGCCTCTGTAAGCAGTGGGGTAATCACTGAACCAGGCCAAAACTTTAATTAGTTTGAGGAAGGAGGGGGAAGAAAAAAAAAATCAATGCACTTTACAGCTTCCTCTACTCCCCTCTCTCACTTTCTCTCTCACACACAGAAGCTCTCACCTCTCTATCTCTCTTGTCTTAGCCCTGTGCTCTAGTTACCTCTCTCTGTCTTTATCCATCTTGCTCCAACACTGCCACCGTCTCCTCCTCCTCCTCCTCCTCCTCATGCTCAGTCTCTCCCTCTCGCTGTCCTTAACCTCATCCATCTCATGAAAACTGCATAATGGAATTAGGCTCAGATAGCAAGTACTGACCCAGGCACAGTGAGAGAAGGATTCATCGGAAATGACCCAAAATCTCTGACTCATTTAACAGAATATCTGGCTAAAGACGGATAAATTAGATTAAAGCCATTAGCATGCTGTTGCAAAAATGGCTGAATTCTAAATACATTCCTTAATTAGGATGCATCTAAGGTGGGCATCAATGAAATTTGTGACTTCACACATTACTTTGCTGACCAAAAAAAGCCAGAAATCACTGTATGCTGCTGTAAACATGATGAATAAAACAAGTGGGCTGGTGGTAAACATTGTCTGATATTCAACCTCTGCAGCGCCACAGCAGAGCCGCACACACAAACATTCATACAAGTACCCCAAAACCCACTACCTGATGTGCAGACATACAGTATGTGCACACACGCATGCGCACACACGTACTCCTGCACTCACGCACATGTACAGACAAAGTGTACCAAGCACTCAGAAAAATAACATCAAACACACACAAACAGTGCCACACACACCCACACAGTTGTTCAGAGTGTGGAACAAGCCTGTTGAGTGGCAGTTAGCACCTATTCGGCAGCCATGGCAACCAGCTCCACGGCGATAGATAGCGCAGCCAAGTGGGTCAGAGTCTGTGAGTGCGATAACCTTGTAAAGATCACCTTCAAGCCAAATATATTACACAAAAATGCACCCCTCAGTTTCTCCACCAGTAAAAGCTGCGCGTTTTGACCCAGACGGTAACTATCAGGCTCTCTGCTGCCTCTAATTATTATGAGAGAAAAAGCCTGGTAAAAGACAAGGCTCTTATCTACCCATTCAACAGATGATCAAAACTGAAAAAGGTGTCTGATGCCGTTTCAAAGCTCTCTTGGTTCAATGAAATGACAAGTCCACAAGGAATTCAGCTTACTTTCAGGAAACCAGGGGAAGGATGGCTAACTGCTGGAAAGATAATGAAAGCATCTCAGAGATTGAATCAATTTTTCATAATGTCACAGCTTTTTGTTTGTTGAAATCTACCCTTTTCACACTGCCAAGGGATGTGTTCAGACTTCAGTGGTCCCACTAATTCTTTATGTAAGTGCCCTTCAGTTCTTGGATGGTTCTGCTTGGCTGGTGTGAGGAGTCAAAAGCTGCAAAATAAAACATCCTAACTCAGTTTCACTAATAAGTGGACAAAAAGTCCAGTAATCAGAGGAAAAAATTAGGACTTTTATTACTTCCTACAGAGTGTAACGTATTCTGTCACATATTTAATAGTGTTGGATTGATTCAGTTTATACATTGATTTTTGGGCCACAGTTTTGCGTCAGACCCACAGAGTGCATATAAAAGATGGACGTAGGCACAGTGACGACAACCACATGTTTGTGAAGCATTTTGGGCATTGCCACCTTGGTGTTTTGAAACCAGATGTGACAAGGAAGTGGTGGCTCTCTCATGCAGTAGTGACTTGTTAATCACAATGTTAGCCCGCCCTAAAGCATTTCCTGATTTATTCTCTTTTTTGACTGTAATTGGGATCATAATTTATAAACTGAACACTGTGTTTTATTAAGTAAGATTTGAAACTGGCGATTGAGACCATAATCTCTTCAGCAGAGTGTTTACTGGGAGTTTAGGTCAAGTGGGCCAAAAGGTTCTTTTCCCATACACTTTTGTTTTTTGTTTGTTTTGCAGCCAAAGAAGGCACCAAACACCCCTGCTGGCCATTACAAAGACTGCAGGTTCAAGGCACTTCCACACTGGCTTCTCTTTTAAAGACCCAGAAGCTAGATCCATCTTTATATTTATTTACCAGACACTTTATTTATTTATTTAACACCTTGTAAGTACTGGGTTTGACCCCCTTTTGCCTTCCGAATTGTCTTAATTCTTCGTGGCATAGATTCAACAAGGTACTGGAAACATTCCTCTGAGATTTTGGTCCATATTGACATGATAGCATCACACAGTTGCTGCAGATTTGTCAGCTACATATCCATGATGTAAATCTCCCGTTCCACCACATCCCAAAGGTGCTCTATTGGATTGAGATCTGGTGACTGTGGAGGCCAGAGAACTCACTCATGGTGTGTTATCCTGCTAGAAGCAGCCATCAAAAGATGGGTACACTGTGGTTTTAAAGGGATGGACGTGGTCAGCAACAATACTCAGGTAGTCTGTAGCATTTAAACAATGCACAATTGGTACTAAGAGGAAACGTTTTTCCAATCATCTATTGCCCAATGCTGGTGAGCCCGTGTGAAGTGTAGCCTCAGTTTCCTGTTCTTAGCTGACAGAAGGGACGCCCAGTGTGGTCTTCTGCTGCTGTAGCCCTGTAGCTTCAAGGATTCATGTGTTGCACTTTCAGAGATGCTCTTCTGCATACCTTGGTTGTAACAAGTGGCTATTTGAGTTACTGTTGCCTTCCTATTCAATTCAATTCAATTCAATTTTATTTATATAGCGCCAAATCACAACAACAGTCGCCTCAAGGCGCTTAATATTTTAGGGTAAAGACCCTACAATATTAGACAGAAAACCCCAACAATCAGACGACCCCCTATGAGCAAGCACTTGGCAACAGTGGGAAAGAAAAACTCCCTTTTAACAGGAAGAAACCTCCGACAGAACCAGGCTCAGGGAGGGGCAGCCATCTGCCGCGACCGGTTGGGGATGAGGGGAAACAGAAGAGAGCAGAGGGAGACAGGACAAAAAGGCACACCTATGGGAGAGAGACAGGGTTAATAATAGCTAATAAAGCAGGGAAAATGAGACCATTTGGTTCCTGTGCCTATAAA
>VUQI01000152.1:0-24877 GCA_015106735.1 Paratilapia polleni | reverse complement strand
AACCTTGACTGGGAAGTAGTAGGATCTAAAGCTGAGATGGTCCCTGCCACAAAGAGGGGGAAACTCGGAGCGCATATGCATCTCTAAATGCTGGAAAAAGTCATGATCCTGGAGGACAAGATAAAGAAACAAGAGAGATATTTTAAAAAGCGAAGGAAGAGAAATGTAGAGGCCATTTGAGCAACACAGTAACACTTCAGGGTCACTCAACATGTGTGTGCACACATAAATGAGATGTTAGTGTTTTACCTCATGTGAAGTGAATGGGACTAGTATGCCGATGCCTCCAGACAGTGTGGTGTACACCAGGGACTCTGAACCACCGGGGATCAAAGTGGTCTTCTGCAGAGATAACACTGTCTCTCCCACATGGTAGTTCACTATTACCTCCGCCTGGAGAGACAGAAAAGGGGCAACAGGGGACATTTTCAAATGGAATATTACTCAAGAACTCAGTTAAGACACGAAAAATCAGATCATGTGTCAGATATGTCACCTGAGGCCATTTAAGCTCCACAGATCGTCTGTTCTGACAGCTGCATGTAAAGCATATTACCCGTGATATATTTGCCAGAGTCAAAAGAAGAAGCACTTTCATTCTCTACTTGGATGAAATTGGTCCTGATGGTTTAATCTGATAACCATCAAGAAACTGCCACGCCAATAACGAGTGGTAGTAATCAGAAGGTACTGTGGGTACAAAGGCAACATTGGGTAGTATTAAAACCTCCGTATTAGGCTAATCAGACTATATTTGGGATCAATGAAGCATAAGGAAAGTTAAAATAACCTCTGTACTCCACAAACAAGTCAGAAAGATGTTCAGAGAAGAGATCAGCTTCCCCTCACTTGAACCCTTGCAGAATTCATATAAGAACCCTTGCAGCCTGGCACATCTACACATGGCTGCTGTGGCCCTAGCCTTAGACTGGATTTCCAAAACCTAAACAAATCTTAATGTGGAGCTTGGAATCACATTATCCTGATTATGCAAACATGTGATGTGTTGTACTGAGGCACATGAAGGATGTGCAAAACTCATTACTTTACCTTCCATTTAAAGTTTCAATTATTAGATGTTTCAAAATGCTCAAAGGCTTAGGTACGTGGCAGAATTCTTCACTTTTGTTGGTATTGCTAGTGTTTGACCAGTATAGAAGCAGATTCAACTGCTGCATTGATATTTCTGGATTGTCCATTTCAGGGGGGAAAAAAAGAAAAAAGAAAAAGACATGCCCATTCATTAGATAAAATTTTAAAAAATTTTAAGGTCTGGATGCCCTAAGCCAAGCTCATCTCATGTCTTTCTGGTCACAACTTTCTTTGCACCCATGTGGGTCCCATCCAGCCAAAAAAGGCCAAGTATTTCACACAGCTCACAAGATGTTTTTGTTGAGGAAAAGACGTTAGCACATGTTAATGCAGGCTTGGGGAAGAAAAGATGGGGGAGAAGGTGAAGAATTCAACACTTACAGTATAACTGTTGTATCACACAATGGCAGAGGAGTCTTACTTAGTTCTTATGTCAGTGGATACTCTAGTGTATACTGCAGAAAATTGTTCAGTCACTTTAACGATAGTGAGAAAGAACGCAAAACAAGAGAAACATGCTGTATACTTTAACAATGAAAGTGAGTGTTTTTTGCACCATTGGCATTACTAAACTGAACAATCCATTCATTCTGCTTGACACAGCTGTCTGCTTCACCTTGACCCTCTGAGACAGATTAATCAAATAAATATGGAATGCATCTACTTTAATGTATGAAAGCACTTTGCCCGAGCCATTTATGAATAATGACTGGCCAATTGGCCAGATGCAAACACGCATAAACGCACACCATTTTGGATGAAGACAAGTTAAGGCATCCACACCCATGTCTATATATAGACACTGTACATTTCCAAACGTGCGTGCACTGTGCAGAGACAGATACAGCCGACAGTGTCACAATGCCAACTGGGACCAGCTCATAATGACTACACTAGAGGGACTTTCCCAGTCTATGTGCTACCTAAACAGTTTCTGACCAGGATTTAAAATGTGGGATGAGCGATGCAGTGTGTTTCTCCTGTGTGTGTGTGTGTGTGCGACTTGTGTGTGCTGCATTTGATAGTAGGTTAAACTTGTGGTTGATGGTGGTGTGTCTGTGGAGGTCAGAGCGGTCAAGGAGGCAGATTACTACATCGGGCCAGAATCCTGCACTGGACTGACAAAGCTCAATTGCCAGTCCAGTGCAGGATTCAGTCCAGTCAATTATCTCGCTTAGACCCACAGCAGTGTACATTTTTATGAGGCTGATTTGACTCATAAAAATGTACACTTGCTATTTTATCATATTTGTAATTTTTATGCTTTGTAACCAATGCACAAATTTAACTTGCGTTAAAATGTTACATTTTCGTATCTAAACTAATTTAGAAACACATATGGTTAGGCACTATATAATTTTAAAAATATATGTCAATATATTTTCAAAAGAGATATAGAATTAGACAGTATCACTTATATCAATGTACTTTAATGCTATATAAAGCTTTTCTTAGTATAGTCAGGCCAGTGTTTGGACCCCACTGCATTCTGACATGTCCCCACTATCCCTCTGCAATTCAAGCATGCACCTGTTGTTACCATATAAAATACTGACTTGTATACCTTTTTTTTAATCATAATCCACCCTAAATATATTGATATACGATTTTTGGTCTAGTCATATAAAACCATTAACAATTGTTCAAATGTTTAAATGTTAAAGTAACAGCAAGCCTTTTTTTTTTTGTTAGGTCCTAAAGCTATGCACAAGCCTGAAGAGAAAGCATGTTAAGTCTGAATTGTTTTTTCAGGCTGAGGTCAAGTTGTAGACCTCTACACAGCTGTCAAGATTCATTTATTTGTCTCTAACAGACTACAAGGACTGGCACGACATCACATTTCTGAACTGCTTACCCTCTATTCCACCCCCAGATTCCTTAAATCTGCTTACCAATCACTGCTCTCCATCCCACGCACACACTTAAAACCAAACTTCACAGTCATTGGTCCTAAACTATGGAATGGTTTACCATTCAAACTTCCCCATCCCTTGATGTTTATACAAACTCATTAAAAAGACCCACTTCTTTCCCTTAACCTCTTTAACCACGTTTTTAATCATTATTTACTGCGGTCCAGAGAGTCAACATCCTTTTTAATTCACTCATTTCCCTTATTTATGTCCATGTTTTATCTGATCAGACACGTTGGTAAAGTTCCAGAAACTGTTATAAGAAAGATGCATCAGTGAAACAGTTGTACCTTCTGTGATGCTCCATTGAGGAGTCCTCTGTCCCATAAAGCTTTGTTGCCTGTGGGATCTTCATCCACGTCATCACTGGTGTTCGGGGGAAGACGCACCTAGGCAAATCAAAGACAAAACATAGAGACATTATTTCATCACAGAAAGGATATATTTTGTTTAGCGTTGATGGTCCTGATGTTTTCTGGTTTAATTCATCAACATAAGTACACACACCAAACACTTCTCGCCCCTTTACTCACGATGCTGATGTTCCCAAACTTGTCAGCAGCGGCCATGGTGTCGTAGTCGAGCAGACAGGCTGTCGTCACCCAGCGGGGATACGTGTCATCAGCAAAGATGATGAGCTGGTTCTCGTTACGTCGGTAACGAAGCATGAACAGACTCTCCTGAACGTCAGACACGATCACACGCTGGCCAATGGTGTGGATGCCGGTCACCAGGTTGGGAATGTGCTACAAAGAACAAGGAGAGCAGTGAGGTACGCTCAGTTAAGTAACAACGTATGTGCAGGGTCCCATTTTTAATTAAGGAAAACATACTGTGATGCGGACCTGTTCTGCATGTGCTCACTGGTGCAGTTTGTTATTCATTAAAATTGATCAAGTTACAGACCACAGGATGTAACCACTAAGGGAGGAACTCAGTAGGCTGGAAACACTTGTTAGTAAAATCCTGAGGTGGTATACAATGCACATGTGTTTACATGTGCACTATACTGTATGGTTTTAATCCACCTGTAACTAAATGTATCTTATCTGCAATATGACACTCGGGCAGCAACACCAGCTGTGCATTAACTAGGTACAAATTTACATGTGCCTTTTATAGTTTACATTTTAAACTAAAGCTGTTCTAAGGCCTCACAAACATAAGTGCATTGTCCACTTCAAAACGTGTGCAAATCTTCTGTTTTTTCTTTTCTTTCTTTCTTTTTTAAACAGACTGTAAAGCAGGACATAGAAAGTAGTGCAGGCTGCTTTTAGAGAGGTTTTACTACAAGCTGTTAATTTCCATCAAAACACTGGGAAAAATGTTTATACACAAGCGTGATGCATGATACAAACACACTCATCAAAAATTTGCTGTACAGTGCAACAGGTGCTCCAAACCTCTAAATCCTAAACACAAAACCTCTGCAAACAAAAAGCAGACAGCCTCACACTCATTCTTGACCTTGTTTACAACAGTTACTTGATTGCACTGAAAATACCCTGTGGGAGGTGTACTTTTGTTAAAAAGGCACTTCCGCTTCTTACAAAACTGTGCAGCTTTGCTTTGATTAACTAAGATGAAGAGATTGTGCTAGTGATTTCGAAAATGCAAGTAATTTAAAAAAATGCTGTCGTGCACCATTAGATAAAAGCTATTTATCTTCACAGGGAGGAAAACTAGAGTGTGAACAAGATAAAGCTATCGGCACACAGAGACTAATCTTTATGGGTTTTTATTGGGTTTCTAAAGAGTTAGGATAAATACTTAATCAACCTATTTGAAAGCTTTAAATAAATAATCATCGGTATTACAGTTTTTTCTTTAACAAGATTAAGTAATTAAGAGAAATGTCGTTAATACAGGTTTGCAATTGAGATTATTGCCTATTATTTAGCAGTGTAACTGTTCTGAAACCAAGTTTGCAATACAAATGTCCACGGTCTTGTGTCGTGGTTCAGTCTTTCTGTGTCACCATAATGAGTGCCTGTTGTGTTGGTGTACACAGCATGTGTGTAAATATAAGATGAATAATAGCAGCTGAGAAATAGTTTCATAAACTTCTATTAATATGCTAATTGCCCCCATGTTCATGTTGCTCATGCTAGTTAGCTTTGTACCTGGTTAAAGCACGCTAGTCTGGTGAAAGCTGTAATCAGATGTTTCAAGTAAAAAGTGAACTGGATTTTTTTTTTTGTTCATTATGACATGATCATGTTTCTTATTCCATAATTCAACTTGTATTAAATGTTTAAATGATATAATCATAAAACAGTTTCTGTAGCAGCTGTGGTGACAACTTCAAAGGCAGACTAAGTCTGTTATAGAAAGAGGATAGGGATGCTTTCCCTGACCAATTCATTGGTCATGGGTGAAGTGAAAGTTTTGCTTCTTACAGACTGACACTTCAACATCTTTATTTTTTAAAGGCCAGTTATATTTTATCTCCTTAAAGAACTTATGGCAGAAACTGGCTTTTGTAGGTGGAAGACAGAAAGTTTGCACAGATGGACAAAACTGAAAGTAAAAAGATGCACTTCTGAATTTATCAGCATTGGTGATCATAGCTAAATGTAGTGAAAAGCTAACCACAGTACTTTTAAATACAATAGTCACTCTGATAAAAATTAAATTAAAATTTAAAATCCATAATTTTAAGGTACCAAGATTAGTTAATTAAATGCGTGTCAAGAAATGTTTGTTGTGAACAAATAGATGCTTTTTTTAGCAGCCACTCCAACATGCTTACAGAACATAAAGATTTTTATTAGGTGCACAGACGTTTGTGTACAAAGGTCCTTGCCTTACCTTGTTCTCACACTTGCGTAGCAGCTTCTTTTTGCCCAGGTCGTAGATTCTAAGCAGTTTCCCAACTCCTACTAGGGCCCGTCCCTGGAATGGTGCAATGGCTAAAGGCACATCCTCTACTGGGGTCTGGCAATAAACAAAAAAAATCTGGGTTTAGATACAGATCCTTTTCAAGAAGACTAAAGAATGTCTCAATATACACAGTTTTAGCAATCATTAAGCAGCTATTGTGAATTCTGCCTTTGTGGCTTTAGGGTTACTTTAGACTTCAGCAGTTTATTTTTAATGTTTTCATTTTTTTTAATGATGTGTTTACAAAGTACTTTTAAAACTACTGGATAATAAAAAACTCATTACCTGTTGAAACTTTTAGAAAGTATTTTGGTAAATTACATTTCTCAAATAAGATTACACTAGTCATGGGTCAGACATCTTCAATACTTTCCCTGTCCAGGATATGCCCTAATTACAACTAAAATGCAACTTGAGAATCCAAATCTCGCCTCTGGAACTAAGATTGTCTTGTGAGGTTAGAGATTGAGGGCAGGGAAAACTTTTCAACTCGGCACTCTGCTTTTCCTATGGCCTTCAACAGGCCTGTCATTGCTTCATGGATCTTTTTGGTTCATTGCCCTGCTGGAACATACGACACAGCTGTCTCAGAAAAGTAAGTCTGACTGCATCCGAGATGCTGTAATAACGAGAGTTGTCTGCTTTCACACAAATACACACGTAGGAACCAGCATACACGAGAGTGGACAGTGGTCTGTACTCAGTAATGTGTCATCTTATTGTGCATACTCAGATTTGTCGGTCTGGTTACAACAAACATGAATGAGGGGGGAAAAAGTGTGTTGTGACCAGATAGAATCATCTAAAATATCAGAGACGGTTAAGTGGTCGGGAAATTCCTGACACCACTGAGAAAGACAACACCCATGAGTCACGTCCCCTGTTAAATCCACATCAGGTAACAAACGAATGTGGGCTGATTCACCCTGATCGTCTCCACCCTGGTGGAGTTTCTTGGGGAATTGCCCGGAGAGCAGCTTGTGACAGCAGGGGTAGTAACATCTGTGTTTGTCCTGCTTAATGTACTCTAAACAAAACTTCCTCAAGTTTAGTCCTCATCTTAACATCTGTCTCAAACCATGGCCTGCACAGATTCCCTGGGCGAGTGGTAATACAATCAAACTCCTCCCAAAGAAAAATGTGTATACATGTGTCTAACAGCTGTATGCTGCCAGTCATTTTAGCTACTTTCTTTTAACCTCCCTTGGGCTGTGAATTATTTTTATTTAGTCAGCCTTTCATCGCACAGCCACATCTTAAGTGCTACATGGTCTACAAGTTCTGGATGTGCTCGCCAGCCTGACCTGCTCTGAGCACTGGTAAGATAAGTGACAACAGAAGAAGTTTAGACCTGCACATGTGCCTCTGCACCTAAAGGCAAAGAAAGCACAGCAACTGCATTCTTTTGCACCTCTGCAGTAAATGACTGTTACGGCTGATTTAGACTTCTGCAGTGAATGTTTGTGGAGTTCACGACGTAATCTACGTAAGTGGCCGGCGTCGTTGCCAGCATTTATGCTTGTGCGTGGTGCATTATGTGTTCATTATTTTGTGGTCGTGTTCCTATGTTTTATGTGCGGTGCCAGCCATGACAAAAACAAATAAAATGCTGGGACTTTTTTTTCCTCCAGGGTCCCCACTGTTTGTTGTGGTCAATTTATTTCGGAGGCAAATATATTTGTACTTCTAGTTTTCCCGCTTTTTTGTACATTCCCTCACGCCCATTCTGATAGTTTCGGCAATCTCCCTTCAAGAATTTGCTGACATTTTTGAGTCCTGATATTGATGCTATGATTATTATTTCTTATATGGAGGCAATGACTGTTTTTTCTCTCAGTGATAAAGTTAAAAACTGCGGTGAAAAAGTAGCCGGAAATGCATAGGAGGAATCAACAGTACTGAACACGCCAGTCACAATAGCTGCGGGCTGCGATGACGCAACGTGTTGTTACATTTCTAGGGAGGTGGATGTCAGGTTACGCCATAGATTATGTTGTAGGGTTTCAGAGGGGTTTATGGTTACGACGTACCTACGGCGTACATTCCCCACTGAAGCATAACTCCCCAGTTACTAGATCCTATGAAGTGAAATGTTGCCTTGTTTTAATGAATCAAATTATTAAACTGAAGCCAAATATTGCGCAAACATGCAAACAAGCTCTTTTTCCCTACATTGCACTTTGGCATAGAAATGGAAACTTAAACAGGTTGCTCTAAATTAAGAAGTCAAGTCCTTTTGCTGTTTGCAAATGATCATCATCACCATTTCCTAGTATCAAGAAAAGATGACAGTGAATCTGTGCACGTCTCTTCAGCTGATTAGATTGCAAATCAGCACAAACCTCATTAATATCCAAGGAGAAATGAAAATATGTCAGCAAGCTTAATATAATAATTTAATGTTTAATGTCACTTAAACCCACCTTGTGCACAAACTCCAGTTTCTCCCCTCCACTGACAAGCCGATATGTGTAGATAAAGCCGCCGCCCACTGACCTTGGGTTGAGAATCATGTCTCTGGCAACACCCACCAGAACATACCAATCATCACCCGTGTTGGTGAAACGACACACTGCCACACTGAAAAACAGCAAGCACAGGAAAACAGAAAAAAGGTGAGATACGGGCTTCACAAAATAAGCTAAAGCAGAGAATTAGCAATAAACGATGGATCTCTTATGCAGAGCTTAAGTGATGGCAGCATTCCCTCATAACATCAGACCCACCTGACTCCCACTGAAACACTGAACATTTGGGCCTTTTACAGTGTATGCAAAGGGCAGAGTTATGATGTCTCAGCAAGAGTGATATTATTTGAAAAACAGTCACTGAGATTGCCTCCTTGAGACAGTGATATGCTCTTTGGTCATCTTTATCTTCTTTATCTATACAAACAGAAATATCCTTTACTATAGCGTAGCTAATATATAGCTATAGATTAGATTAGATCAGATATATTAATTAAATTAACTGAATTTAAAAAACATAAAATACAGGTAACATGATTAACAATCTCATCGCTGCTTCTAATGCAATGTTTTTGCCATCTGTGCAAGAAGCAGCAGTTGATGCCAGAAAAGATAAAAATCCAACACAAACACTTTCTTAAAAAGGACTAAACCAGGTCTTTAAATTACACAATCAATCACCAGGTAACAAGGTCAGACTGTGGACTGTTTTACCTCATTTACCCTCAGCCCACCCAGGCAACACTTAAACACTTTCTTCAGCCTTAAATGTTTCTGTTTGACACTTCGCGCCATAGAAAGTTTAACTTCTTTTTCTGCAGCTATGTTTACCCTTTTTAATCTCTACACATCCTTCCACTCTATTCATCTGCCGTACTTCCTACACAATTTCATAATGCGTTAAATGTCACTAAATCCACCTGTAAACAATTCCCTCCCCGCTTTTAAACACACCCTGTGTCACAACTCATTTTTCTTTACCCATAATCACAGAATCTGCTTCATCCATGAATTGAAGATGACATTAAGCTCTTCACACTGTGAAATTGAGCCTTGTATTTGGTTTGATTGACAGTCTTGTTCACAGCCATATCCTGAACACTGCTCACCTGAATGCAGCTTCGTTCTGTTCCAGCTGCACCTGGTCCAGTGTTGAACCTTGTATGGGGTTAACTAGACGCACCAGTGAGGCCCACTGCCCTGCTCCAGCTTTAGGTGCACCAAAAATGGCTTCTGGGAGATTTTCATTGAGGAATGCAGCTGCCATCTCAGCAGCCAGTTCTCTTTCATCCTCGCCTGCAGCTTCCACCATCTCCTACAGGGGCAAAAGAATTTGGTGTTATTTTCTGTTGCTTATGATGTTTTGTTGACTGTTACTTGAACAAAACCAGCTGTATGAAAATGATATCCTAGACTAGGAACAATGATGGGAATATTTGACATCACAGAGACTAATAATTCAGAGAGTGATTACCACCAAAGAAATGGTGTGACATGGTGTGACATCATTGGGATATCTGTTAAATTAACAAATACTGTTTCCCATTAGATCATATCTTTTTTTTTCTAGTCAGCAAAAACAGTGAAACAGAAACCAAATCCATATCACTTAAGAAATATAATATAATAATACAAAAATAACTACTTTTCTTCAGTCTTATTTTTTGGTTGTCAAAGCCTGCTGCTCACAGTTAGTGCTGGTGTTATTTGAAAGACAGCAGAGGACGTATGTGTCTAAATTAGACCTGTGCTTATAGGCAATCAGACTGACTATTGATGACTGAAGACAAAAACACTGATTGTCTTTGATCTGTTAGGAGAACTACCAGTAGCTTAAAATAAAATTATCTGATTGGCAGAATGCATGTCAACTCTGGGTGTTCTCAAACTGGTAATTCGATTCATTGACTTTTAGAGGGCATATATTCATTTATATGAAAATAAACATTCAAACAGAAATGCACTGTGTGCAAAAAAAAGAGTTGGAAAGACTGGGGAAAAAACAGGGCAGTTATGAACACAATCTCCAATATGGAGCCATTAGCCTACAATTAGGCTGCAGCTTTAAATCTGTAAAGTTAAAGAAGGTGGTCTTGATGCTCAATCTGGGTGACCTCTGCGCTCTTAATGGTCTGTGTTAAACATCAAAAGTAAGGTAATTCCACCATGCCAGAAACACTGTTATTTCTCATTATGCCTTTTATTTAGTGTATCCACTCTCTCAGGAGACATCACACCAGAGCACAGCGTCTGTTTCGTTTTAGCCTCTAACCAGGAAAAATAACAACAGCTTACCCAGAAAGAAATTTCTGTTCTCCCTTGGTCATAACCAATATGCCGTCTTGCTGCTCTTAATAAATGTATTACTGAGAGTGACCACAGACAGATTTTAACGTCACTAGTTGGGTCAGAATGATATAGTCTTACCTCAGCCATCTGCTGCTTTCTCTGAGCTTTGGTCGCCTCGGTGTAGGCGTTATGGTCAGTTTCGATCAAGATGAGGTTGTTGGTCTCCGGGTGGATTACAAATTTCCTGGGAGTGTACTGAAGAGGGAAGGCCACTTGGTTGAAGACAGCTCCAAGTTTCTCCAAAGCCAAGATTCTATCAGGCAAATAAGAACGAGAGAGATGGACAGATTTTCAACCTGAGCTCCAGCTGTTCTTTCTGTCAAACCACAAACATTTTGGACATAAGAAATTTAGAGTTCTTTAAATTGTACTGATACAGAACAGATGCAGGATTATCTGCACTTGAACAAAAACTGATGCGCAAGAAAAGGTAGAAACATTATTGTGCGCTTAAAGAAAACAAATGATTGAACCAAACCGTGGATTTGGAGAATTGTTAAACTCCATCACACAAACAATGCTGTATGAAAAACGTTAGTTTTAGCAGTGCACATCCATACCTCAGTGTATTAGTAGAGATGGCCACTATGCCTTCTGGGCATTGCTCAGAGGCGAAACCAGAGGCGTACTCCAGAGTCTCATATGAGAGAGGAGTCAGATGGAAGCGAGACTGGTAAGAGTAGCTGAGCCAGGAGCGACTGGACATTGCAAGTACCTGTCAGTAAGAGGGAAGAGAGTATTTTACACATGCAACCAACATATTTTTGCAACAATTCATCTAGTGAGTTATTATCAATAATAAAAATAACAAATTAATTTTTTAAATCTTAAGGTTTGATGTGAAAATTTCTGACTTTATGTGATTACAAGCATAAAAGACTGACGTAGCAAACAATACACTCTTTTGTAATGAAGTTGGAGATATATTAGTACAATCTTTTCATGTGTGTTTGAGTTACATACAGCTTCCTGTCCTTGCATCCTGACTCTGAACAGTTTGACAGGTCGCGACCCCAGGTAACGTGTTCTGGTATCTGACAAGTCCCCGGTCACTGGGTCCAAGACCGTCCTCAACAGCACACCGTTCTGAGAAAGAGGAGTAAAAACACAGAGATAACCAGAAAACATGATTTAAAATCTATATCAACATAAACTGTCATATTAGGGCAATTATGACAAACTCTAGACCTTTGCTCTGGATTGTGGGCAAATGCTTGATTAGACTTGACTGTTGTAGATATTCTTAAAACATGATTTTGACTTGTTTAAAACTATAATAATCAGCTCTTGTGACCAAATCATACTGTTCTGTGCACCCTTACTATTAATTCAACAAGTATGCAAAACATCTTCAATTTGAATTTTAAGTACAAGATAAATCTAAACTGTTAGCTATACATATTGACTGTATTACATGTGTTTTCACAGGATTGTGATTTAACTTTATGTGAAAGAATACCTGAAGCCCTATGTTGAGGTACAGGAAGCCAATGGTTCCCTTGTCTCCAAGTTCATCCTGTTTCTCAACCCCTCCCATCTCCACGATACACAGACTCTCTGGCTGGGCTGGTAGGGCCTGCATACTCAGTGGCTGCAGGCAGTCCTGAACATGGTAAAGATTTAGGAGGTTAGAAGAATTTCAACATACAAAAGAATCCAACACTGAGTTTTAGTGAAACAAAGTTTCACTACATTGTTTACACATGCATGTAAACAAAAGAGGTTCATTTCCTTGTATAGTTTTTAATGAATGTTTATGTTGAAATGTGTGTGTGTCTCTCACAAGTAATAATTTTAATATTTGAAGTCAGAGCTTAGGCAACACCACATTCTCAAAATAAATGAAGAAATCTAATAAAATCCATTTCCAGAACCTCAGCAAATACGTTTCCATTATTCTCCATTTACACTTTTATTGCAATAGTCAGGCAGATGAGATATTTTCCTCCAGAACCTCTTTAAAAATCACCCAGTACCCACAAGCATCATATTCTGTCTGGCACATTTTATACAGTGAAGCAGAACCCTCTAGTGAACCTAAAATATTTTAAGGCTAAACACTGGTTACTGATCATCCTTATTGTCACCACTTATATATAAGTGGTGACAATTTTCAAATTGCACCAAGTTTTCCCTTAGGGATGGATGTGATTGCTACCTAAACAAGCAGACATTACTTATTACTGACCTGAGAAGGAACTAAAACAAATTAGTTTTGGCTGAAAGGGAGTCATGTCTATCATTAGCCATGTTTCCACCACAGGAACCGTACTCCGTGTTTTTCCACACAGGGACCAGGGTCTAAATTAGGTTCTGTAGAAATGATTATGCTCTCTAAAAGGTCCCTGCTTTGGGGGGTTATTTACGTTCTGTGAGTTCTGACACTGCAGAGACAGTTGAAAATGTTGACAATAATTTAATATTTTCCTCCAAAACTCCTGAGCCTTGCAGGAAATCCTGTGATCCTAAAGTACATTTCCAGTCATTTTTACATTTATAAGTTTACCAGGAATTCTCAAGTGGTTGACCATGACTTCTTTCATATTGGGCTGTAAACACAGGCCAAATTCTGTTACTCATTCCTCACAATGGGAAAGACCTGAGAGTACAGTGACAATGTGCAAAATTTGCTGAGTAGCACAACTCAGGTTATGAATATGAGAAAAAAAAATTGTTCAACAGTTGAAAATACCCATTACCACTGCAAGGGCAATACATTAAGAAACTGTAAGCAACATATGCTTATTTTCAGCCTGGAACAGGGTGTGTGTGTGTGCACTCTGACCCCACACACTGTGAGGATGACCGGCAAAAGAATCTCCAAGGAAAACAGCTGCAGTGCAGCAGATAACTGAAACAATATTTCACGCCAAAATGTGCGTGCTTGTCTCTCCAGAGCTATTGCTTTTTAAAAATCCCATTAGCCAGTTGAATTCTCAAAATTTCAATATTGTCCAATTTGGCCATCATTTCTGTATGAAACAGCTGTTTTACTACAGAATTTCAACCACTGAATAAATTATAGAGATTTCATTCTTGATTTTTCATGCTTTTGACTATAAGTAAGTCAAATTTATAACTCAAAAATGCATTCAGAGCCTCTCTGTTTCAAGTAAAACAAGATAAATGCAGTGACACACATGTTACTCCAGTGGTCCGATCACAGCTGCAGCCGCACAGTACTGTGCCCAAGAACACTTCAACACACGGAGCGCAGGAGCTGGGAATCAAACCACCGACTTTCTACATAGACGAAAACCTGCTCTAAATCCTGAGTCACTATAAACAACAAGTTTTTTTGGGGGGACACAGGTGAGAACTGGGTAACCAGTGAGGAGTGTAAGGGGTCCATCCAGGGGATGTGAATGAAATGGAAAGTAGCAATTTATTATTATAAAACAAAAAAAACAACTAAGTAATTTCAGACTTCTTAAGTCAACTTGTGAAAAGGCAAATCTAGTTGACTTTATCTGAAAGAAATTATATTTTCTTCCTTAGTCGACACCCAACTTGAAAATCGCTACCATCTCCAGTTAATGGGTTAAAGGGCTTTATCAAAAAAGTAATCATAAAAGAATATATGTGCCAATTTTGGTACTTATGTTATCTGTTGCACTACAGGAGAATGACACATCTGTTGAAAGTCTCCAAATCTACCATCAGACAGCACATACATCATTACAAAATTGTTTAGGAGTGTTGCCAGAAACTAGCCTCTGCTGTCAATCAACAACAAACTGCAGTGCCAAACGGTACTTTTGATGTCACCAATTTATACAGAATGCTCAGATGAGACCAAAATAGAGCTTTATAGCAACAAACATCAAAGGTGGGTTTGGCAGAGACAGAAACAAACTAGAACTAGAAAAAACTAAAGAACATGACACAATTTGTCTCCAAGGCCCTGGACATCTTGTTGAGATACACGGTCTTACAGGCTCTATCAAATACCAGCAGATAAAATGAAAACCCATCAGCCTTGACAATGAACCTAATTTCCAAGCCCCACCTCCAATTGTAAACGAAATTTTTTTACTTGACGAACTCTGTGTTTCTGTTCATACCGAAGGATCAAGGGAGATGATTCGGACTGTGTTGTCAGCCAGTCCAACAGCCAGGAATCGGGAGCGTTGCTCACCAGGAGGAACGTTGGCCAGGCTCATGCAAACCACATCTGCAGACATCTCTTTCCTCTCTGTGTACTCATTCAGCTGGCCAGACTGGAGAAAAAAAAAGAGAGACAAAGAGAGCAACGGTATTAATAAATGGATTTTCAGTCACCTCAGTTCACAGTTATCTTCCTCGATTTATTATGGAACCTGAGATATTCAATATTAGTGTTGCATTTAAGTCATCAGATACTAATGCTAATGATGATAAGGCATTTTAACTGTGCAGTCATTTGTGAAATCACTTGATAAAATTAAGTGTTGTCAACAAAATTCAAGGGATGGCTAAAAGAAAAAAAAGTTAATTTTAGGAAGAAAATAAGGGATGAAACGTTGAACATTTGTTAAGAGTTGTGGAGATTGAAAAAAGTTAGTGGAACTACTGGCCTAAAGAAAAAAATTAAATAAAAAAGAGCCTGGCAAAAGTTCACTTACGGTCACTATTTACGATAGGCTAAATCTTTCATTGCCGTGTGTAAACAAAGCTTGTGCTGGTATAGCCTACATTTGTCACAACAGGATGATCAGACAATCCATGTGTAAACAAAGCTTGTGCTGGTATAGCCTACATTCTTTCACTTCATGCTGGAGGTGGTGAAATAAACACACTGATGTCTGTTGCTCTCACTCCAGCAGCAGTAGTGCTGTTCTGTTTTTTGCATGTGGGCCACACAGTATCCGTTACGCAGGGTGAATAGTGCTAAAGTTAAAGAGTGCATGTTTAAAACTCTGCTGGTGATGCTATTCATTACTGCCAATCTCAGAGGGGGGACAACAGGATGATCAGACAATGGAGAAGATCACCTAACCCTGGTGGAAACACAAAAATGATCTACTTCCTTACCGGGTCCATCTCAAAGTAGACCAGCTCGCCCCCAGTGAGGGCGATAACTACTTGCCGCTGGTTCACAGCACAGCGGACAATAGTTTTTTTGCCAGGAGTCTTCCACTCGTTCACACGCTTGTCTGCTCGGATGTGACGGATACCGTCTGGGTAAACCTGTATGGAGCAGGGAGTGAAAGACCCACAGAAGTAAAATGGAGAGAAAGACAAAGCACTAGATTGGTTTGATGATGGATGACAGTCAACTTTGTCTAATTATAAATACCTTGCATAAAATGTATTACATTTAATTATATGTATTTAACACATGACAAAACTTACTAAAAACTAACCAACCTTATAATTTATCTACATCATCTTCTCAACAAAAACTATCAATAAATTTTCAATAAACTCTGTCAACATTGCTGAGCAAAATCAATTACACTAATCTTTGCAGAGGAAGTTTTTCTGTTCTCTAGAAATTAATACAATGGTCAAGGCTGCTGTGTAATTGTATTACTTTGGATTTTCTTTGCAATCTCTAAGGTGATGTCCAGATGATGTTTAAGGTACATTTACCCACCTGTACAAGGGCGTCCTCACCCAGCAGTGAGCACGAGAGAGTGGGCGTTGTTCCCAGAAAACCAGAATCTGTCACTTCCTCTACAGTCTCTCCGATGGACAGGACCAGAGTAGCATTGACGAAAGACACAATAATGTAGGCATCGAACTCATCTAACAAACAGAGTATACAAAAGAGTAATGATTAAAAAAAAAAATAATGCTAATGGCATTGGACATGCCTGTACAGAATGTAGACAAGTGGTTATATGCCAGTTTACTTTGACACAACCAGCAAACAACTGTTTATTTTCAGGATCAAAGTACTGCAGCTCCACACTGGTTTGTGTGGCCGTCATCTGTCTTACTTTTCACTTTGTTTGTCTACAACTTTCCTTCACAGACAGAGGAGTGCTGCTGTCTGTTGGGGCTGCAGCTCCAGCTAATGGTGGGTGACTCCCTGACATTTTATACTAAACAGTTAACCAGTGTTGTATATTAATAAATGATGAATAATTTGTTTAACTGATTAATATTTCTGACTGGCGAAATCAGCAACATTTAATCATCTAGTTGACTAGTTGTGCACACCCCTACGGAGAAGCTGATGTTAATTTGGTTTGTTATAAGTTTATGGGGGAAAACCGTCCCGGAATAGGAATGTTTTTACCTTCTATATGTCTGCGTACTGTCCACACAGCGTTGGGGTTACCGGGCAGTTCTGACACAGCCATTTCTGAAACCTGACAGAGATGAAGAGAGGATGCACAGCAGGAAAAAAAAAAGAAAAAGAGAACTGAATGTTTATCAGCTCCACTTAAGGTTCAATTTCACTTTTCATTTAAGTTATTATGATAGTAAGAGAAGGTTATTAAGTAATGACTGTTTTAAAGGTTGGGGGAATCCTACAGTTTGACACAAAATGACCAACATTTGCTCCTTCTAGTTTCTCAAATGTTTTATTGGTTAAAAAAACAAAACAAAAATGTTTTATTGGTTTAAAAAAACAAACAAACAAAAAAAAAAAAACCCACACCCACATCTGAAAACCCTGGTCACCTTGGTTTGGTCTGACTTGTTTTTGCTATTTTTCTAGCCATTTCACACTGCTTGGGTTTGCTGTGGAAAAAAAGCTGCCCATAGTTGGAAAAATACAATACATTTGCAAGCTGCTGATAAAATGTTACATAATGTTCCCATCAGATTTCCATTCGAGTTTGTCTTCTACACACACTAAATAAAAATGAGATGATCTTTCTTTGGTACAAAGATAAACACACTAAAGCATTTTTATTAGCTCTTCATAGTATGAATTAATGGGAGAGTAATGGAAGAAACACTATTAAGGTACAAGTAGTGTTCTGAGTGAAACTCAAAGGCGTGAGCGGGGGGCACAAGCTTACAGCGGTCAGGAGAGCACTATGAAAATAAAAAAGGCTTTGCAAGTTTGCTGAGATCAGAGACAGTAACAGACTCTTCAGTTTTTGTTCAGAGAAGAGACATGAAAAAAACTCATCAATTTCACAGCCAGCAAAGTATGTGTGCGTGTTTCTTTAATTATGATAAAACAAAGTGTGTGTACCTCCAGTCCGTGCCGAAGAACCCTTAGAGTAGACCGGGGTCCTCGTCCACATGCTACATACAGCTGAGGTGTGTCCTCATTGGCCAAATCAGCAATCTAGCAAAAACAAGAAGAGAGTAGCTGATGAAACACACTGGTTTAAGATAAAAAAATTTCTGAGGTTCTTACATTATATTGTTCTCCACATTCATGCCAGTTTACCAAAATCAGTGTTTCAGTGAATGAAAACTCGCAGACACACTCACCTGACAGGACATGATGGGTGACAGGTTCTCCTGTTCGTCCACAAGCACGAGATTTTTAAGAGGGCGTGGCTGAAAGAAGAAGGTGTCTCCCTCTTCCAATGGCATTGCCGATGAGAACTCCGGTTCATCATCGTCGTCACCCAAGTGGGCAATTTGGTAGAGGTAACTGAGGGAAACATGAGTAAAGGAGGTTTAACAGAAAATTTCAATGTGTGGAAGAGAAATAGACAAAAGGGTAATTAAAAAGTGAGGGATACAAGAAACACTTGATATTCTGCCTGCAACTTACTGGTTTCCAAACTCTGAAGCCACAAAGAGGAAGCCAGTCTTCAGGACACACATGGCTGTTGCAACGGGGATTGTGTCAAAGTACTTCAGCCTAATTTCTGTCACCTAAGAGATGAAATAGGTGTCATTCATAACAATCTTTTTTAATACTACTAGTAGTACTTTTTCTACTACTACATACCCCAGAACAATTTTCTGGAGTATGTAGTATAATGAGTATAAACCAAAAACCAGTGGTGATAAAAGTTTAAGACATTTTAATGAGGAATGCAGCAGTAATCCCTGCTCAACATGAGAATTTGTTTTTCCTACTTTTGTGCTGAGCTAATGTCAACACACAGCAGATTTCTGTATAAAGGTGAGGAGGTGGGCTTATCAGCATTTGGCTCTGTTTGAAGAAGCTGGTGCTGCTAATCAGAAGGAAAGTGGGCTTTTAATGAGGAGAGTCTTAAAGAAGAACGAGCAAAAAGCCTTTTTTCATACAGTGGATAAATAAAATAAGATCTGTTATCTAGTGTTTGTTAATCAAGCTACTATAGGACTCCAGGAATGGGGAAAAAAAACCCTGAAGCTGGAAGTGACCATAATTATTCCCTTGAAATAATTAAGTAAAAAATGTCCAGTGTACATCTGTGCTTACCATTTCTTCATCAGTTTCTAGAGTAACCTTAAAGATGTCTCCCTGCTCAGTCTGGGCCAGGAAAAAGAACATGGACTTGGTCTTGTGGGTAGCTGAGCAGACAAATATCATGCCACGCTCTGGGTCATCCAGGTCGTTCTGTGGGGTGGAACAGAAGAGAATGTGAGGGAGGATGAAAATAGACATTCATGCAGAGAACAATGTGTGACTTACATAACAACCAAATTTCCACATAAATAGGGAAAAAAGGTTCAGATCTACTTCTTAAATTACAGCTTCACTCCTTAAAATCAGGTAAAGTGTCATGTATTGATGTCACAATGCATCAAAACAAAAAACTGCACAGGAAGTCCTGTACTATAAATATTTGTTTTTGAAGGTGCATTTCTGTATGAACGACTCACCCTACGCCGTGGGATGGGACAGCGAATGTCAGGCTGGTCTCCAAAATTCTTGTAAGTGATGTAGTTTTCAGAGCAGATCAAAACTCCACTGGGCCCATCTGAACCACCAGGAACTAGAAAGAGAGAAGCATTCAGAAGGGTTCGTTTCTTTTTAAAAACATAATGGTGAAGGAATGAGAATTTCAAAAAGCAGACTTCTCTATTTTTTACAACACAAGGCTTTCCCTTACTACTACACTTTGTTCTGTGTGTTATTTTCTAGGTAAACTTGTGCAGAGATCAGAGAGGCTGAATCTTTCTCCAGTGTTAATCAGAGAAGAGACATGACAAACTCATCACATCTAAAACACACTGGTGCAACTTATTGCTATGACTGTGTGGCAGTAAATCAAACTGCAAAAAGTTGGATATTTCAGCTACTCCCTACCTGATAAGTGGTGCTATTGTTGTTTCCCTAATGTGTGGCCAACTCTACCCAAATGCTCACCAGTAATGAGGAAATTTCCATGTTCTTCCAATGCCTCACTGTACTTGCGGACCACGTGATTCAGGCCAAGATCCAGCTCATAAAAGGTGAGTGTCTGTTGCGTGTTGGCAGCAGCTTCTCCTGTTGGGTCATTGTCAGCTTCCTGTAAAGAAAAGACACACATGATCAGAGGCTGGTAAATAATACTCGTGACTGTTGAAGATTAAATGTCATGCTGAGGTCAGAGGTGTTAAATCTTTCTCCAGTGACAGTCAGAGAAGAGACATGACAAACTCATCACACTTGCAACAGTTTGATGTGTGTAAAACTTCCTCTGTATTCCAACAGCCCT
This sequence comes from Paratilapia polleni, assembly GCA_015106735.1. Taxonomy (NCBI): domain Eukaryota; kingdom Metazoa; phylum Chordata; class Actinopteri; order Cichliformes; family Cichlidae; genus Paratilapia; species Paratilapia polleni. Next base: position 4,639 of record VUQI01000152.1, on the reverse strand, counting down.
CTGTGCTTGGGTTTTTATGTCTTTACCTCATAGTCCATCTCTAAGCAGGCAAACATGGGATTTTCAAAGCCAACATCGACTCCGACCACATGGTAGACCAACGTGTTTGCTTTATGGGCTTCCAGCGGAGAGGAGATGGTCAGTCTTGCAGCAGCATCTCTGTTCAGAATATAAACCAGCTTCTGCTTCTCTATGGCTCCTGGTCAGGTGAAGAACATAACACATTAAAATGTTTCATTTATGGTGTACCATGGTATGGTGTACCATTTCAGCACACAGTATACATAATATATTAGTACTGCACCATTATTTAATATCTTGATTAATTCACAACACACTTCTGTCAAAGATAAAATTATCTGCTGAAGAACAGAAGTACCAAATGTATGGCATTTGATGTCGGTTTATTGCCATCTCAAGTATCAGCTGACATTGCAGATGTAAAGCTGTAGAAGAGTAGGAGCCAAATATTAACAATGTGGTAGCAATATTATTGTTATTTATTTATTTATTTATTTTACATAATATTAGCACACAGAGGCCCAAAAATAAGAATAATAATCAAATCCACACACCTGTATTTAGAATTTATACATTCTGATCAATTCTAAGGTGCACATTAAGAAACAAGTTCAACATAGAAAGGCCCTCTTTGCATTAGCTAACTCAAAACCTAAAACCCCCAAATTTCTTTGCTAACCAAGCTTGCATGCAAATTCCTGCCAAAGTGACACACACAGTCTCTGCTGCTGTAACTACACAGCTTTGTTCAGCAGTAGTTCAGCTGTACTACTACATACAGCTCAAAAGGGTTAAACCTTACATTGGGTGGTGGTCTAATAAATTTGTTAAGCACAGTATCTGTTGGTATGTTTAGGCCTACTTTGGTACAGAGATGCTATAAAGCTATGCAGGCCACGTTGAGTCCTATGTTTGTGCAAATGAATCAAATTGAAAGCAGCCTTACTTTAATAATAAATAAATCAAATAGAGTAATAGATTTAAAAATAAAAAAAGTAAAACAATAGGCCAGTTTCAATCTAATTTTGTATAAAATCTTGCTGCAGATCAAGTGCACCAGTAAGCCAGCACCTTTGGCGGTCAAAGCAAACAAATCTGTATGCACACTTTTAAACGATTTCCCTCAACCACTTTATTTGTTGTATTTATTTATATTTTTGCATTTTGACCCCTTAGCTTGGGCTACTCAAGACTAGCCATAGTTTCCAAGTGTTTACACCCATGCTAGCCACCACTATTGAGGTTCAGCAAAATTAAGAGGATAAGGCGCAAAACACATTAGTTTACAAAATATTACCATCTTTTAAAAAATTCATTATATAGGATACACATTTTTACAACTGAAAATTTAAAGAGTCATTTTCAGCAAAGATAAATAAATATTAAAATGTGGAAAAAGAAAAACCTGTTCATTTTCAGATTTATATTCATTTTATACTAATTTTTTGTCAAAGTCACATGGGGCTGCTGGAGATGAGCAAAGAGCTTCGTGCGTCTCTAGAGCCACAGATTCGAGACCCCTGCAGTAAGTGAACTGACAGAACAGAAACCCTGTACACTGTAATGCAGTCTAACCTGGAGAGACACTGCATTAAATCCTTAGAATAAATAACTTTAAAATACATCACTCCTAATTGATGCACTGTTTTGGGGGCTATCGTTTACTGTGTTGGACTGGAAAGCATTATACCAGTTTTTCCTGGCTCAGAATAGACCTTTGGTGGTGACTACAAACAACGCTAAACACAGTTGGCCTGCAGTGAGTCTGTGTTGTGACAGAAACCCATGTACTTCCTTGTTATTTATGACTATTACTAAATAGCTTATACACCAATCCTACATGATAAAACATAGTGAGCTATGGTCCATCTTTGGCAAAGAAAGGGTGCTCATCTTATGAGAGAAGCAAAATATCACTATAAAACTAAATAGCAATGTATCAAGTGTCTATGTTCTGTCTATTGTGAGGGTTTCCTAATCTAGGTCAAGTGCTGATTTTATACAAATGTCATAAAAATTCTCACCTATCATTACAGCTCTTCCTTTTGGGTCAACGGCGAGGAACTGCCCGGGAACGATGCGTCGGCAGCCGCTCTTCCCAAAGGTTTCCTGATGGATCTTTTCAAACATGTTCTTTGATGGGTGATACTCCAGGATGACGATACGACCACTGTCACTTCCCACAACAATGTAATCTAAAAATACATAGATTAGAGAGTACACCAGTTTTTCAAGATCAGATTAATCACTTTTGACATTGTCCAACAATTAAAGTGTAGCATGCCCATTTCATGGAAGCAAAGAGACACTTTACCCTTTCAATAGTAAAAAATAATAAACAGAGAATAACTATGCACATACATCAGTATTAGTCATGAAAATCATATCAGAGAAAAAACACATTTTTGATGTGTGCCATTCTGTGCAATCCATGTTTAGAGTCACAAACACATGCATGTGACATTTCTGTACCTTTGGTTCCTCCAGTAAGTCTGAAGGCCATCAGGGATCTGATGATGCCAAACACTTCCACTGTGAGAAGCGTGTGCACCTTGCCTGTGTTGGCATCTGGTCGCAATAATTCCAGGATCTTTCCTCTGGAAACAACGATCTCCTGCATCTTGGTTCCTACCAAAACACAACGATATCATTTCAGATGTGTCAGGTGGGTATATGTGATGGTTTTCCCTAAATTCAGCTTTCTTTTCATATATCATGTCTGTCTGTCATAAATAATGGCGTAACCTTTGAAGCTTTTAAGTTATTATTTAACAAAACCAACTGATCCCATCCACATGTAGCTGTTTCTTTAATAAATAGTATCTAAAGAATGACAAAGTATATTGTCTTCTAAATATCTTTTTAAAAATCATTCTTAACCATAACCTCATTCATAACCAATTACCTAAATAAAGAAGGAAAATAATCAAATGTGGATGCTAATTCTGGTAGAGATTCCATTTAAAGTCTTGTTTGACAATAAAGGAGTGGTAAGAGCTTAGATAATTAATCATGACCTAACCAGACATAAAGACCTATCAGATACATAGACATCTGGCGCAGATTCACCTGAGAAGTTTCCATGGATGGCATGGGTGATGCCGGTGGCGCGCTGCAGGGTGATGTTGTAGAGAAACATGGTTCCCTTTCAGTTGCTTCCACACAATGTTGTTCAGTGGAAGCTGAAAGAGCAATTAGCCCGGCTCAAAACTGCAAACAAAGGAAACCAACAATGCATTTACAGTGACAAATCAAAAAGTTGAGGGCTACTCGCAAAAAGCTACATGGCTTCACCACTGACAAATGAGGTACATTCAAACTGAGGTCACCTGCCATGTAGTGGGACCGTGGAACAATGAACAACTTCCCAAACGATTGCACTCATCACAATGTTGCTATAAAAAAGTTAGTGAAGTCTCTACTAGACACAAAACTCAGGGTGTTAAAAGTTACTGTTTACATGCCCGCAGCCGCCGAGCGCCGCTAACGTTAGCTAGTTAAACATTAGCAGTAAGGACATGAATGTTCAGCATAAACATTTATTCGCCAACTCTTTGTAAACGATACAAGAAGGGGTCACGTATTCCCTTATCATGAATTTAATCTATTCAGCTCGTTTCTCTCCGGTTATCCAAGCGTCTGAGAAGATAGCCCATTCATACAAAGCGCCACTTCTGCCTGATGCATCCCCATTTTTTTTCTTCCTGTATTACTCCAGCTAGTGCACATTTCACACTCATACAATGTCTGTTTAATTGCAGAAGAGCTGCGGATTTGCAGAATAAAATATTTACCGGTGTATTAAGTAAGATGATTCTGATTTCAGATGGATAAAGTTTAATTTACACAAACGGTTTCCTTGAAACTCCAGGAAGCCGACGATGAGCCGCCGTTGGTGGGTCCTTTGCCAACCAAAACGCCGTCAGGAGAGGTGGCCCACACCGTGCCTGACAGAAATGTGAGACTGTAGTACTGCATTATGTACAGCAGATGTCGAAAAAGACCTCAAGATTAACGTGATTATAGCGAGTGGGAGACATAAGCAAAGTAGTTTCTGTAAACCTGTTTTCTCACTAGATATAATGCCCCGTTCTTTGTTCTGCACGCTTCATCATTCATATTCACCACCTACCCCACTACAAATATGATGCAAAACAATTAATATCCTGTATATTGTATACTTGCTATATATATGAAGAAAAAAAATATATAATATAATAATATATATTATATAATAATTATATTTAAAAAAAATTCCCCACTCGCCCTGCGGCGGTCTTTTTCATCCTTCAAGCTCGGGTCCTCTCACCAGAGGCCTGGGAGCTTGAGGGTCCTGCGCAGTATCTTAGCTGTTCCTAGGACTGCGCTCTTCTGGACAGAGATCTCAGATGTCGTTCCTGGAATCTGCTGGAGCCACTCTCCCAGTTTGGGGGTCACTGCCCCGAGTGTTCTGATTACCACGGGGACCACTGTTCCCTTCACCTTCCACATCTTCTCTAGCTCTTCTCTCAGCCCTTGGTATTTCTCGAGCTTCTCGTGTTCCTTCTTCCTGATGTTGCCATCACTCAGGATTGCTACATCTATCACTACGGCCATCTTCCTCTGCTTGTCCACCACT
>VUQI01000149.1:0-11541 GCA_015106735.1 Paratilapia polleni | reverse complement strand
AGCTGATGTTTGTTCACCAGCAGCTGTCCAAGTCCATCTCCAGCAGACGGTGAAATAATTCATTACATCATGAAGGACAAAGACAGTGTTCAGACAGAAGACAAAGAAACAGATGAGTTCAGTCCACTGAGACACGGCTGCTTCCTCAGCACTGCTCAAAACCCGCCATCAGAGAGAGGGCCAGAGACTCCACTGTACGAGGACGAGAGGAAAAACAGAGCCCATTACTTCATAATTACCCCTCTGTCCACAAAACCAACACAACATGTGGTTACAACAAAAGGCACGCCTTTATTGGCCTGTACAAAAATTCTGCAGTATATATCAGAGCCCTCATAACTTCATAAGTACAGCAGATCTCCACATGACACTTTCAGGGCTGAGAAACACGTTTAATCTCTGTTAAAAAACTGCAGCCAAATCAGTTTTATAACCACTCCGAGAGTCACAATCTAAAGCCTAAATCTGGTTTCTCTCACCAGCACCAGTATGATGGGATGTATCAGAGTTTGAAAAAACTGCACCAGTTTAATGTCTGTGATGCAGAGGAACAGGAACAAGCACTGGTACCCTGGATGTTTGATCTCCTTCTGATAATTCACTGGAGAAAACGTCACAAAGTGGATTCTGGGTGAACCTTAAAGGCTTATATCAGCATATGGGATAGGTGGCTGCTCAGAACATGTTAGAGCATATGAAAGGTCTCCTTTTTACCTGCATTCGATACCAGGATCATCTTCTAGCCCCAGTCGTATTTATTGTTTTTAACATTTTATCGTTTTTCAGCCCTGAACGTTTCATGTGGAGATCTCCTGTACTTATCAAGTTATGAGGGCTCAAAAATGCTGGACAAAATAATTTAATTTCAACCCATCACTGTGAACTCTGACGGCCTCTAACTGAAAATATTCATAGTATGAAGGTAAAATTTTGCATAGTGTCATTAAATATACTGAAGTTATTGTAAAAACAAATCAGCTGATTCTGAGGCGGGAGGCACCAACTGATTTGAAGTTTTCCATAAAGTGAAACATCATTGTGAAATGTGTTTTGCAGCTTTGGGCCACCACACAAAATCACTATGTATGAATTTACTCACAGTGAGGGAAGGAGCCCCGACACACCGCCTTATTGAGTATAGTCACAAGGAACATGTGACAGTTTTTGAAATCGGACTCCATTTTATCGATGCACTCGATCCTGAAATGGAAAGCAAAAGAACATTTAGCCAGAAAGGAAGCGGTCTGCAGCAGAATGGCTGCATCACAAACGCAGAGTATAGGGAGTGTGTACTGTTAGTGTCACATTACAACCACTAAACACACACATCACAGCTCAGGTCAGTACTTCTCTCCACTCTGTCTCAGAGCTCTTACTTCCAGGCTCCAAATCCAGCTTGCCATCTGTCCGAGAAGATGAGGACAAGATTGAGAACCTTCATTATCGCCTCCTTCACAAAACTGACCTGAGAAAACAACAGTCAGAAGTAAGTGGTCAGTGTGAGGGGGGTAATGGGACGAGCTGCCCTCTCCCCTCCACTGTGAGCTGAGGTAACCACTGAAGTCATGTTAACACTCAATCAGATCTCAAGTCAGGCATGTCAAACATATGGCCCACTAAAGGTTGGCTTTTCAGAGTGCACAAAATGCAATGAAGGACTTAAATTTTGGACTTTAAACTGTAAACAGGAAGAATGAATCACACCAGCACATCCACATGTCAGGTTTACAGGCTTCTTACTGACAAAGATTTACTCCTGGCCTGCCGTCCCACACACAGTGAGGTGGTCAAACCCTAAGAGCCGTGCTGACAGAACAACACAGCAGCATTTCTTTATAAGAACAGATGAGCTGAATGCAGAAAACTGCACCTAGTTTCCTTAAGACATGTCAGGCTGTTCATCACTTTTACAAATGGGTGGTTGAGTGGATTTAATCTTCTGCATGCTGAACAAACTGGAGATCTTCTTCATAGCTCATTAGTGTTAGTGGTCAAATTGGGTTTGACACCACTGTCTTAAATCAAGCCCAGTTCGCTCTGCGTGCTGTTCACCTTCTCCCTCAGCAGGCAGCGGTCGTGGATCGTGGCCAGATATCTGTAATGGATCTTGATGAGCTGGTCCAAGTCCTTTGCTTCCTGTACTTGGTGCTGAAACTCGAGTCCCGTGCTGTGCAGAATCTGCCGACACACAAAGCAGATTCAGATTCAGAGTTCACATAAACGGCTATGCTGCGGTCCGACAGTCTGGTCACCTTTTCTCTTCCATTCAGCTTTGAATTAGAGACGTTAAATCTGAAATTGTTTTTATTCTCTTCTCTTATGTGGAACCTTATTAAAGATGTTCATTTATATTTTGGGTAATTTAAAGAATGTCACAGTCAGTGAATATATTGGGCAGATGTTATAAACATCTGTAACCCACAGATAACGGTGCATAATCCTGCACTGTTAATGGAAAACTGTTTGCTGTGTCAGTACCAACAGAACAGGTGTAAATATGTGATAGGAAGAGTTTTTCTTTAGTGCCTGAGCTTACGTCAGCCTTTCAGAGTCAGCTCTAAGGTCACAGTCATATCATAGATCATCTGAGTTTCTGCAAGTGCACGTTTGTTTAGGTCTTCTGTCACATGCTTTCCTGTGTAGAAATGTATGGATTTAACAGGTTTCAGCTGAATATATATTGCAGGACGCATCCTGTGAATCACGAGTAAAACATGAGGTCAGCTGGTTTTTTAGCTCATGTGGGGCCTGTCGAGTATGCAAGCAGCTGTGCTCTTATCAGCTTTGTGGTTCTGATGATTGATTCAGTCTACAGCTGCCGTTATTGTGCATCCTGTCTCACTGACACATTATTAGTGCAACCTTGCATTCCCCGCTGTGATGAAAAGCCTTTCAAATCGTCAGCACATTTTTCAGTTTGACTTTATAAATGATCCCGCTGGTCAGCTCCTCGGCTCGGTTACTGATCTCTCCTGCTTACCCTTTGAGTGACCGAGCAGCCGTACGCTTCTGTGTGCTGATGTGACATTTTTAAATCATAAAAATGTTTCCTACCATGAAACTGTCAATCTACTTCTCCCACAACAACGCTCGAGGGTTAAATGGCGTGCTGCTCTGGGCTACCTAAACAAAACGGAGTCATGACTGCTGTCATTAGTACCACTTCCTGTTTGCAACAGGTCAGTTTTGTGGCTCCTCTCACCCTCGTCATGATGTAGTTGTGAAGGCTGTTGACAAAGTGCATCAGTTTAACCCTCAGCAGACACATTCTGTGGATCTGCTGGTTTACGGGCTCTTTGACCTTCACTTCCTCAGCCAGAGCACCCTCCAGTTTCTTAGTGACATCTGTAAAATCTGCAAGAAAACAAATATGTATTAGAGACGGCAAATTACTAATCCAGCCTTAGTGAAATACTGAATTATTTTACTGAGTAATAATTTGTTGGGTGTATAGTGTCTAAAAATGTGAGAAAAGTTCCTGTCAGTTTCCCAGAGCGCTGTGCAATGTCTTAAAATCTATTTTCTGGACAAACAATTGGAAATGTGTGCATTATGTTAAAAAAGACTCAAAACTATCATTTTAGTTCAAAGCGAAGCTCCTACCACTGAATCGCAGTGTGTCCAAACTGTATTTGGCCCATTTGATCTGCAGCAGGAGGAGGAACACTTGGTTGTAGATCTTCTGACACTCGGAGCTAATCACGATGTCAACAGGCCAGGGAACCTGAGCAAAGAGACCAGGAAACGTCAGCGTGACAGTCTCAAAAAACAGTAATCAAACCCACGCAATCACAGTGTTCACCTTGTAGCTCAGGGTGAGGACTTCTAGATTATTCACAGGGTGTTTTTTCCTGGAAGGGTCGATGGGCTCCAAAAACACCGACATCCTATAAAACGAGAAATGATGGAGGAAATATCGACAGAAATTGGTATCTGTCGGTTTTCATAACACATCTCAACAAAGGTGAACAGTACCTGCTGCTATCCTCTGGGTAGCGCTGTCCAACCGCCTCCTGCAGCTGCACATTCAGAAAAGATGGCTGCTGCCAGATCTCCTTCTCCTGCACCTTGTCAAAGATGGCCGTGTAAAAGTCATACATGGTGTCTCCAGCTTCCAGCAGGAAGTAGTTCCTCATAGCCTGGAGGTATTCCAGCAGCCTGCGGAAACGTCACGGAGCTCAAATGCTTTCCGTTCTCTCATAACAAAAATACGTGAAACATTAAAGAGTGACGCTTACTTGTAGTCTTTTTTCAGAGTCTTCATCAGGTTTCCACAGCACTCGATGTACCGCCTCTCGATGTGCGGGTAGAGGCAGGAACGCAGCGTGAGCTCAAACGTCTGGCAGGTGACGGACTGAGACGAGCGGTCAACGCTGAAATCCCCTCCGGAGAAATGCTCTTGAAAGTCACTCTGCTCTAAGTAAAGCCTGAGGAAGGGAGGGCAGAACAGAGCTAACTCAGATTCTGGATTTACCCCAAAAACTGAGACAAGCACACATCATCCATCTGAAATCAGCTTAGATTTGCCCTGTAGCATCTCAGAGATCATCAAACAAACATCTGCAAAAAAGAAAACATCACAGGACCATTTGTGTCCCAAACCAGGAGCTAATGATAAATTCGAAGCCCTGAGCTACACTCTCGTCAAACATGTGAACAGTTTTCACATTTCTGAGCAGAACAAAAGTGCCGCTGCAGTCTGAAGATTTATCTGTAGCTGTTTCATTATGGCAAAAATTCTAATCATGGTTATTTAACTTGGAGAGACTTTTGGAACTTCATGCATTTGATAAATGAAGTTGTATTTGTTGTTGCTCGCTGGACTTCTTGATACTAAAGTTTTTCCAAAAGGCTTGTTAATCAAAGTTTATTTTAAACACAATTCTGGTCACCAAACATCTGAAGTCATTTTTAATCGGGTGATTCTGTACAAACATTTTAATTTCCTGGTGACCGCTGACATTCATTTTGAGCCTCTCTCCTCCTTTATTAGCGTTAGGCTTCAAGATAACTGCCCTGAGCCGTTGCAAAGATACTGCAGAGCAGCGAGACTTGCTTCTAGAAGAACTTTGGTGATACCTGGCAAAGTTGATGGCCAGCAGCGGGTCATGGACGTCATCAAGCTTCAGATGCTGTGCCATGATGGACTGCATCTTTATCAGACTCCTCTTGGTGGCCTGCTGCTCCGTCGCTGCGTCTGTAGGAGATACCTCTTGGCTGCAGAGGCGTGACTGCACCGACTCCAGAAACAGCGTGTACAAACTCTTCCTCTCTGCATCTGCAAGGAAACATCCAAGAGGAGACACTACAGGTGAATAAGGTAAAAAAATAAAAATAAAATTAGGTTAACTGACAGATATCACCAGAGAAATTATCAGAGAGTGGCATGGCACTCAACTAATCCTGAATTTAAATCTATCGGAGAATTGTGAAACACCAAAGATGGTGTTAGAAGCAGAACATCCAGGAGAACAAAAGCGTATAAAAAACCTTATTTTTGGGTAAACTTTTTAAGAAGTTTTTAAAATCAGGTTTGACTCTATTCTCCAAAATCTTAACTGACTAGTGCCACGCCTTAATTTACTGAAACAATGTATACAGGCACAGATGGAGAAACTTGCACAGGCAGACACTGACCTCTGGAGGATCTCTTTGAATTCTCGGCCTCCTTACAGTCCAGATTTTTTAGCAGCTGCATGGACTTCCCGGCCATGATGATCTGCTTGAGGACAGGTTTGAGGAAGGACACCATGGTGAGCTGCCTGCCGCTGGAGCCCTGGTCCCCTCCGGAGCTCCCGCTGGCTGCATCGCTCAGCTTCTCCTCGCTCTCCACCGTCTCCGACACGCTGTACAGCGTGTAGGTGGCGTACCAGAAGTCCCTGTGATTCACCGGCACGTCTTTGTTTCTGGGCAACAAAAGGAAGAAACTCAGCCAATAAAATGCAGCTAATGTAACATTGCAAATATGATTTTTACTCAACATCTCTGCTGCTTACCTTTGGATGATGAATTCTTTGGCAGGGTCAAACAGGTGGCCGTGAACGATCCATTCATCTACGATCTCTAAATATGGTCGGACCGTTTCTGTCCACAGAGAAAATAACAGAGCCACCTGCAAAGAAAGAGCGAGCACACATACAGATCCGTTTCCTTCCATAAAATCCACATCGTGTTAGAATTTCCTGGAGCGAGAACTCACCGCGTGCTCTGATGCTTCGCCGACGCTGTCATACTCAATGATCGCCTTGTAGAGGGTGTTGAGCAGGTGAGAAGCCCGCACTACATTCGGGGTGGCAGGCGGGACTTCGGCGACTCCCGTGCAAAAGACTTTGTGCAGCACTTTGATCTGAGCCAGGTGAGGGCTGAGTCGCTCCAGAACTGCAGACAGGGTCACCGTCTCATCTGCACAAAAACACAACTCATTAAAACGATGACAAATGTAAGAGAGACATCCTTCAGGAATCAAAGACGGGGTGAAAACTTAAGACGGGGACAGAGTCAGACTTAAATCTGCGGCACAGACAGTACGGTCTCCACCTCGGCGGTTTGAAAACAGCTGAGCTGAGCTAAGCTAAGCTATCAGCGAGGTTTCCTTCATGTAGAGAATAGTATTTATCAGGAATTCCCCAGTGATTCCACCTCCTTACACAAACTTGGACTTGCCGTTGCGTATGAGCTCTCTCTCAATCGTGGTCAGCTCCTCTTTGAAACTTGTGAAGTACTTGTTGAGCGCCCACACAAAGGCCTGGTAGGTCCTGAACGGAGGCTCTGAGCCCTTCTTGGAGCTGTAGGAGGACCCGGAGCCCGGTGGGCACGGCTCCGAGCTGTAGCCCGTCACCTCGTCTATGAACCTCTGCAGCCTGAACACGGCCTGACCGTAGACGGCGATATGCTCGAGTACAGAGCGCAGGCAGTTCTGCAGCACAGAGGAAGAAAAGACTGTTTCACTGCAGCCACCAGAGACACATTTATTAACGTCTTTCAGAAGCTGAACTTACACTGGTCAGATGAGTTACCACCACGTTGTTTCTTACTGACACTTTTCCATCATGGTGTTGGAATATGAAGTGTTTCTTAACCCCAGAGAGAAGCCTGCAAGAAGAAACTCACACAGCTCCACGTCACGTGTTAATATGACCCCGTTTTCCTCTTCAGCCCAGCAGTGATCTAAATGTCTGGTGACTGCCAGGATAATAAAACTTGTGAAAAAAACAGGGGATGAGCATCATTTGATCTTACCACAGTGTTTCTCGTATTACTTGAGTCTCCGTGACAAAGGCCTTTTCTTCTGGCAGATACAGCGGATCAGTGTTATACAAGTGCTGATCCCTGAGAGAAGAGACACATGAAGACTTTAAACCGCTTCAACAAATATACAAATATACCAAAGTAAAGGTCATGCTAGTTTAGTACAGCATCCACTCATATACAGGAACACAGGTTAGTCCTGCCTGGCATTTAAAAATATAAATTTATTTTGTATGTTAATGTACATTTTTGGGCTGTTTTTCCAGGGAGAATCTCTTAGTTTAACTATTACATTCCCCATGACATGATGAGTCTATCCCCAAGCGTTTCTTCCATTAAATTTAACTTTACTCTCCAAACATTAGCACTATATTTCCTTACCAAACATTGAGCAAGTTGGAGTGTAAATGCAGGCTGTGAGGAAAACGAGGTGCATGAGGCACCCAGTACGGGGTCACCACATGCTGTTCCAGCCAGGCCCGGGCGTCAGGCTCTCCCACTGGGCAGGAACACAGGAACATGGCTTTAAAATGTAAAATTATTAACATCCAAAATTTAAATCTGATATTAAAACAAACAATAACAACAAAAACAAAAACTCAAAATAACTTCGTTTTTATAAAGTCTGGAAAAAAAGAATCCCTTCACATGTTTCTGCAGTCTGGGTCGAGAGGTCAAACGGTTGCAAAGATGTTTTCTGTCCAAAATTTTCAAGGTTTTGTAAAGGAAAACATGGCAGAGATGATTCAAACTGTACATCAACATGAAGATGATCACAGAGATGAGGAGGAGAGAGTGTCTCTATGGCAACCAAGAGGAAGGGTTTGTTGTAAAGAGCTCCACTTCCTGTCTTAAGGCGTTCGAGGATCAGACTCTTTAACAGAATGTAAATTCACAGAGTAATACCCACAACCATCACACAGTCCTCCTCTACTTTAAATATCGACCCATAGTGCACTGCACATGCAAAGTCATGGTGGCCTCATTATAATATGCATAAACACTCAGGACTTTTTAAACAGAGAAAACATTTTGTGCGTTTCTGAAAGCGTGCTTTAGCAGGACGGATGCTCGGCGCACATAAGGCCCACAGGTCGAAATCCTTGGGGTCCCATCTCATCAACCATGAAATCTTCTACAGTCTCGTGTAATTTTGCCGTGTGACCAGTTTGCACCTGTCCATGTGACTGGGACGGTCTTGCTGGTGTTGTCCTGGTCCTCCTGAGGCGTTCTGTCCAACTGGATCCCAGAGTCCTCCCTGCTGATTGGCTGCTGACTGTCATCATCCTCACTCTCCTCCTCAGACCACTCCTACCAAACAGGAAAGACTGATAAAGTCATGTGACCGTGGTGTAGTTCTTTTGTAGCCTAACACGGGCATTTTAATTTTAGCTATTAAATTCATTTTAAAAACGTGTTAGCTTGTGGAGATTATCTTGCTGTGTGGATTCTCTATTATTACTTATTTGTTGTAATGGGCTCATCTGTTGTCTGTGTTTGCTTTTGAAAATGTGCAGAGGAGAGATGACTCACTCACTGCAGACCAAATCTACCTACAGGTACAGCTAAAGTAACCTGAACCTGAACCAAACTTCTGTTTCCCACAGAGATTATTTTTCTACAACAATCCACCAGCCTGAGGAAAGGTCCCGTCTGGTTTTTGTACAAGGAACCAGAGTGATACCAACAGAAAACTTCCCCCATGCAGCGCTGTATTCACATCCATAAAGGTGCGTTTGGTCACTCACAGGTGTGTCGGGGTACGGCCCGATGTCTATGTCCTCACCCTCCATCAGATACTTGGCCCAGTCAAAGCTGTCCTTTGGTTCTGGAGACACAAGTTAAAGAGATCCAGATTAGCATGAACATGTTTGAACTTTAACCTTTCAAGTGACCAAGCAGTTGTATATTTCTACGTGATATTAAAAAATGTTTCCTACCATGAATTTGTTAATATACTTCTAATACAACATTTTAGGATTTTTTTCCCCTCACTGGTGTGCTGAGGATACTGGAAGGTTCTGTAGAAATATGAGTCTGTTTTTAATATTAGAGGCTTTGATTTGATGTCATTTTCTAATCAGCAAATTGTGATGTTCTGCAGTGAACCACAGCCAGCAGATTTCCTGCTGCAGAAACTCACTAAAACATACGTTCAGTATAAAAAAAAAAGTTTTACTGAAACAAAAATCAAACTGTTTTGAAAGAAGTAAGAGAACTGTGTGAATAATTTTCATATATCTGCCATAGATGAAGAGAACAGCACAGGTATGACAAACACAAACAGAGCCATTAACAAAAGTATTCCTGTATAAAACACAATGGCCCCACTCAGTCATTTCAGTCCCTGAAATACTGAGTCGCTCGAGGGTTAAAACACAATGATCAGCAGCAGCTCACCGGCCTCTTTCAGTCTGGGTCTCTCAGTAAAGTTTGTGTTTGAGGGGGATCCTGATAAGAAGAGCAGCAGCGACAGGATGCTGTAGTGTGCATTAGTCTGGGACAAAGGAAAACAGATTTTACTGTAACATGTTTACATCCACTGCCATGATGCTGTGGGTTTGACACAAAATCAGGGGTGTAACACGTTTCTGAAACCACAGTTTGGGTCATACCTGATCAGAGAGACGGTTACCAAAAAATCTCTTATTTACCACACATCTGATCACTTCCTCATGAAGACACATGCTCCATTATTTTGATGCGTTTCCTGTTCACTCATTATCTGAACGTTCCTTAAACAAACATCGCAGCTTTCACCACACCAGCACGCCAGTGATGCTGGCGGTGCAGGAGGATGGAGCCGTGGTACGATACTGTGGGTACCCGAATGGCTGTTTCAGACCCTCAGTCTAAATGAAGGATGTTCCTGGAGACTTATTTACTAACTGATTAGACGGGAAAACTACTCAATGAGCCGAAAAGTACGAAAACACTCAAAAAAAACAAAAAATACCCAAAACTGTGAGAGCTGAGCACAGTACAACAGACAAGGTTAAATTTGTGTCTGTATAAAAATGATGTGACACAACATTTAATACTGAGACATCAGCTGTGTGTGTGTGTTTTATCGGTCAGAAAACGCCAAGCCAGGCCGCTTCCATGCACAGTGAGTATAAACATCACTGTATGTTTTCATGCACACAGGACTTTCCACTTTATTACAGATTAAAATTAATCCGATTGTTTATTCATTTAATATATACATTTATTGCCTTTAACTTTTCAAAATCACATTTAAATATAACCTCCCTCTACTCTTGCTCTGTTGATTAGCTTAACGCTGTCTCCTTTATTCGTGGGCTAGTGGCATCGTAACATCTCAGAAACAACAGCTGACTGGTGTTGTACGTTGGAAAAATACGAATAATTGGTTTAAGCAATTAGTATTTTGGGAGCGTACTAGCAAGGTCAGCAACATTTAATCAGTCAGCTAGCTGTGCACATCCTCAGTAAAAACTGGAGGAAAGTGTCAGCCACACATCATTTCCTGCGCTGTACCTTTGTTCCATCTGTGTTCGGTAAAGGTGAGTTCAGGAATTCTTCAGTCAGTCTCATCCAGCTTTCTGCTTTCTTTAGGTCCGAGTGCACCATGAGCTTTTCATGGATTCTGGAAAACATGGCAGACTGTTAGGTCCCGCATTGTAGGAGACAGGAGAGAAGAAAAATCAGGTGGAGGCTTCTTCACTTATTAGAAAACTGTTTTTAAGATTTACAGTTCTGTGGAAAACCAAGTCCACCCCCTGATTCAGCAGCTTGTAGAGCCACCTTTAGCATCAATAACTTGCAGTAATCATTTTCTGTGTGACTTCATCAGTCTCTCACATCATTGTGGAGGAATTTTGGCCCACTCTTCTTCAGTGTTGCTTCAGTTCATTGAGGTTTGCAGCATTCATTTATGCACAGCTCTCTGAAGGTCCCACCACAGCATTTCAGTCAGGTTCAGGTCTGGACTCTGACTGGTCCATTGCAGCACCTTGTTTCTTTTCTTTTTCAGCCATTCTGTTGTAGACTTGCTGCTGTGCTTGGGATCATTGTCCTGCTGCATGACCCAGTTTGGTCCAAGCTTTAGCTGTCAGACAGACGCCTCACATCTGACTCTAGAATACTTTGGTATGCAGAGGAGTTCATGGTCAGCTCAGTGACTGCAAGGTGTCCAGGTCATGTGGCTGCAAAACAAGCCCAAACCATCAGCCCTCCACCACCATGCTGACAGTTGGTATGAGGTGTTTGTGCTGATATGCTGAATTTGGTTTTCTCCAAACGTGGTGCTGTGCATTATGAACAAACATC
>VUQI01000147.1:0-27211 GCA_015106735.1 Paratilapia polleni | reverse complement strand
AAGACACACTATGGGAGAGAGACAGAGTTTAATAATAGCTAATGATTAAATGCAAGTGGTGTATAAACACATGGAGAGTGAAAGGAAGTGAGGAAGAGGAAGTGCTCAGTGCATCATGGGAAGCCCCCAGCAGCCTAGGCCTATTGCAGTGCAACTAAGGGATGGTTCAGGGCCACCTGATCCAGCCCTAACTATAAGCTCTATCAAAAAGGAAAGTTTTAAGCCTAATCTTAAAAGTAGAGAGGGTGTCTGTCTCCTGAATCCAAACTGGGAGCTGGTTCCACAGGAGAGGGGCCTGAAAGCTGAAGGCTCTGCCTCCCATTCTACTTTTAAATACCCTAGGAACCACAAGTAAGCCTGCAGTCTGAGAGCAAAGTGCTCTATTGGGATAGTATTGTTAGTATTGGGATAGTATGATAGTATTGGGATTAACTGAAGGCTTTTCAGGGAGCTTTTAGAACAACCTGATAATAATGAATTACAATAGTCCAGCCTAGAAGTAATAAATGCATGAACTAGTTTAGGTAATTGGTGTGTGTCATCTGGCTTCATGGATAAATACAGTTGGGTATCATCTGCATAGCAATGAAAATGTATGCTATGTTTTCTAATTATACTGCCTAAGGGTAATAAGACTGTTTGTTTGAATTAAATGAGAATTTTCCCAGAAATTTGTAACATTTATTTAAGCCACTACTTGCTGTTTGTAAGAAATGTACTTATGTGTATAATCTCACATGTTTTGTATCCATTTGATTGAACACACTTGTATACTGTTACTCATTTTGTACAATGATTTGCTTTCATGCTTCCAGCAGTGTCTGAATGGACAGGGTATTTTAATTTGCATGGGTTTGATTTTTGGAGTTGTGTCAGATTAGTTTCTGTGCCTGGTGTGATGACATTAAATGTTTTGGTAGTGTTACCAGGTCACATTTCCTCATGTGTGTTCACTCTAATCTTGTAGAAAGCGTGGTCCACTCTGGAATCATGAGGATGTGTCGCCTAAGAACTCCAACATTAAGAGCGCTGAACAGCTGAGTGTTTTTGTCAGACATGTGGTGACGGTCTTCAAACATTCCCAGACAGGTCTGTAGGGTTTACAGTTACTTGTTACCTATTGGGTTACAGGTATAATTTGGCTGGTTTTGTCATATTTACCTGTATGTGTATGCGTATCCCTTCAGGTTTCCAACTGGACTCATTGCTGAGTGAAGTAGCTCTAAGAACAGCTCTGTCTTGTTCTTCTCGCCACTATGCCGGTCGCTCATTCCAAATTTTCAGGGCACTCAAACAACCTCTGACTCCTGCCACACTGTCTGACATTTTGTCTCGGCTGGTTGAGACTGTAGGAGACCCTGGAGAGGAAGCGCAGGTCAGAACATTTTTTTAAAAAAGTCTCGTCTTTACCTGCAGTGTCCAACTGCATAACATGAAACAATATTTTAAAGGTTATATTTAATTTGACCACGTTATCATTCAGCTATTAAAAACAGTCCCACTTGTGTTACTTTAGGACAGTTTTCAAAGCCAGCAAAATACTGCGTTGAACAAGGTTTTTAATGAGACATGACAAAACCTTTTAAACTTTTTATTTCAATTCTTCATTTAAATTGAGGTTTTCTGTCTGTTTTTTTTAAGCCTGTTGTAAAACCAGTGTCCTCTGCATAGACCAGTTTCCTTTACCCTGCAGCTACGCATAACCCACGAAGAGTGTTCAGATCAAATGCTGCAGCATTACACTTGTACTATGAGTGAAAGTAGCTACTTAGGGCTTGAGAGCAGCACGTAAGTCATGCATATATGCCACAGAGAGCCGCACGACAAACATTTGCTACATCTTTAAATTTTCACAAGAGGTGTGCACACTTATTTTACACAGTTGTGGTTCACTATGTATGACATATATATATATATATATAAAAAACTATCAGATAGATATTCTTCTGCCTTATATTGTTATACTTTTACATTCATGTAGGGGTTAAATCCACACATGACCACAATAATATAAGCTAATCAAGTGAAGTTTGGAGACAATCCCCTACCCTCTAGTACTCTGACCACACTCTGTTGTTGTTTGTCAGACACTTGATCTTTCAAGGTTCTGACCAATCGCTTTCCCCACCCTTCTTTTGGTACAGCAGTGTAAATGTCATACTTTTCCAGTGGTTTTAGTTTGGCTTAATTTCCCAGGACCACTTTCTTTATATTGGAATAACAAGTTTGTTTTGTTTTTTGTTTTTTCCTGAAAAGCTGACCTCTACTATTTTTCCTTAGGGCTTTGTCATTGAGCTCCTCCTGACTCTGGAGTCTGGCATTGACACGCTAGCAGACACAGTCAAAAACTATGACCTACTCACTGCCTTAGCACAGTAAGTCCTCTCACTGGTAGCCTCATTATTTTACTATTTGAGTTCTCCTTACTTTAAGCAACAACCTGATATGTTTAACAACAGTTTTGTACAAAATTCTGTCATTTCATTCACAGAACCTCCACCCGCGATCACTTGTTGGGGACTAAGTTTGCTGCCAACAGGAAAAGCACAGGTCAGCTGAATATGAACAGTAGCGGTCTGTTGCATTATGTTCACACTCGCAGCAACTCTCTTCGTGCGAGCCTGATGATGGGTGACCGAAAAGCTGACAGGCGTAGGAGTAACACCTTGGACATAGCTGACAGACTTGGTGGAAGCTACGGAAACCTGGCACGCACACGGAGCTTATCATCACTAAGCAGAGGAGGAAGTCCAGGAGGGGACACCATCCCACCCGTGGACCCTTCGAATCTGATGGCTACCGTGTTCTGGATCGCCGTGTCATTGCTCGAGTCGGACTACGAGTTTGAGTACCTGCTGGCCTTGCGGCTGCTCAATAAACTGCTGGGCCAGCTGCCCCTGGATCGGGAGGACAGCAGAGAACGTCTGGAGACAGTCCAGAACAAGCTGAAGTGGTACAACTTTCCTGGTCTGCTGCAGCTCTTCCTGAAGGGCTTCACTTCTGCTGCTACTCAGGAGCTCACCATCCACCTGCTCAGTAAGCTCATCAGTGTCTCCAGGCAGACACTGGTAGACCCCACACAAGTAGCAGGTAAATACTAATGACTTTTTTTTTTTCCTTTAATTTGAAATTAATAAAAGATGAGAGTAAATTGAATATACACAATAACTAGTACAGTTGCTCTCAAATTAGCCAGGATTTTTCCTGCATACAGAAAGTTTTGGCTTTCTCCAAAGGAAAACTCTAGAGTCGCAATACATCTTAACACCTGTTAAGTAAGGTAACGTGAGTGGTTTGCCTTATCTATATTTGGACCCATTTTTCTAAGTGCATAGGCCCATTTTGACCTGGGAAAAACCCTGCTAGCACCATTCTGCTCAGTTTTATTGATTTACATTTTTAAGACTAGACTGCTAATAATGTGACCATTTACTTCATGTCTGCAGGTTTTCCTCTGAACATCCTGTGCCTCCTACCGCACCTCATCCAGCACTTTGACAACCCAACTCCTTTCTGTAAGGAGACGGCTGATAAGATAGCCAAGGTCTGCGCAGATGAGAAGTCAGCCACACTCTCTAACCTGGCCCACATGATGAGCCTGTACAGCACACACAGCTATTCTCGCGACTGCACCAACTGGATCAATGTGGTCTGTCGTTACCTCCACGATGCCTTTGCTGAGAGAACCTTGAACCTGGTCACTTATTTGGCTGAGGTATGCAAGATGAAGCTCAGACTTTTTCATATTTGGTCACAAATGGCAAAATAACTAATGACCTTGTCTCCCTCTGTGTCTCTCAGCTGCTGGAGAAGGGTCTTCCCAGCATGCAGCAGTCCTTGTTGCAGATCATCTACAGCTTGCTGAGTCATATTGACCTATCAGCAGCTCCTGTCAAACAGTTCAATCTTGAGATCATGAAGATCATTGGAAAATATGTTCAGGTGAGCCTTCAACGAATTCAGAAATAGAAGTAACTTGTTAAATTTTTATCATTTATTCTTTTCACCAATAACTCAATTAGACAATAGGTAAAAAGAGCTTATTTACTTTGTGGCAATCCACGCCTTTTATCACCCGCACCTCCAATACCACACACACACCAAATGACAGTTTTAAAAAAAAAAAGAAAAGAAAAGGTACATACTCACTAAAAGAAATGTTCATTTTTGAAAGACTTCTTATGCTAAAAATCACTATGCATTTTGTATTATTCACTTATTGTTCCATATATATGACTTAATGTGTAGAGGTGTGGGGAAACACAAGACAAACATCAACTTAATCTTTTTACTACAAAAAAAGCCATATGAATGATAACAAATCCATTTTTTATTCAGTTAAATACACTGTAATTAAAAGATTTAGTATATTATAACAGAATTCAAATTAAATACAAAGCATACAATAGATAATTATCACTTAATATCAAGCAGTTGTTTAAAATGAGGGATAACAGATATAAATTAAGAGGAAATTATAATTTTGAAAAAAACCAAGGTTAGGACCAAAATGAAATGTCACTGTGTATCTGTTATGGGGGTTAAACTTTGGGACTGTTGTCCTAACAAAATTAAAATGTGCAGTACACTGAAACTGTTTAAAAAAATCATGCAGAAATACCATAGTTATCCAGTATTGTGATAAATGTTTCGTGGAAGATGCTTTAGATACAAATAGTTCATCTGTAGCTGCTACTACTACTACTACTAATACTACTACTATTTTATCCATGGGTCTGTCACCAGCCTGCCAACCATATAGTGCATTCAAAATCTGCCATTTGTCAGGTTCCCATCTGCTTTCAGTTTATAATAAGGTACTCCTCATCTACCATGCCAAACTCCCAGAAACAATCCTTGTATCCATTTCCGGGAGCCTTCCTCCTCAGTTGATCAAGAGGTAAGGCAGGAGTTTCCAACATTTAGCTTCAAATTTGTCTGTAAGGAGAGATATCACTCTTCTAGTGAATTTCGAAGAGAAAACTTGGCTGAATTGAAACAAAACATCTGATCCAGTGGTTCTCTAACTTGTTCTGACATGCCACACTTCAGAAGACAAAAAAGTTCCCACATCCCAGAATTTTAGCAGTCAGTAACAATTAAGAAGGACCCAAGTGGAATTTTAGTGGAATATTGGTCAGCATGATGGTATCAGCAATCTCTTTGTTTAATTTTCTTACAAAAATTGTATTTGTTCAGATTAGTTTCACTCCATATTTTTCCCTGGCCATCCCCTCCACACCTGCAGTGGCTCGTTTCCTTTCCACCGAGAACCACTGGTCTAATTGACTGGAGAACCGTGTTACTTAGAGGTATTGGACCAACTAAAAGACTGACTCTGGGGTTTGGGTTAAAAGGGGAAGTGTTGATATTTTGCACTGGCACTGCTTTAAAATGCACTGTGGAGGTCTCTTTGAATTTCTCTTGTTTTGTTGTTTATTGTAAAATGTGGGCTTGTGTCTACTGCTAGTTTGAGGGATTGGTATAAGAACCAGTTCCTTTGTAGGATTTGCTTCTTATCAAACAACATATGCCTGACTGAGACTTTTAATGGTGCCCAAAAGTACCAGAGCCAGGATCAAGCCTGAGTCTCTGGAGTGGTTGACAAGAAAATCACCAGTGCACCACCCGTTTTCTTTTGTTTTTTTTTTTCTAAATATACTCGGCACAGTGTATTTTCACATACAGCCTCTTTACAGGGTCATTGTAAAGAGGTATTTTTGATGCAGTTAAAGCTCTTAATGGAAGCTTTTTACCAGATCTGACCTAGGGCACTAAATGCTTCTCACTCAAATCTGCATTTGACACCATTAATGCTGTAAGCAAGTTTTGGCTGTCCTGGCCTGCTGTCATTTTTTTTTTTTTTTTCTTTTTGTGGAACGCACAAAAGGAAACACTGTATTTGTGCGTATACAGTGTTTCATTACATGTGCACTAGTGTGAACTTCAAGTTGTTTCTGTTTGGCCTCCTTTCTTGGTCTGCCAATATGAATGTAAGCCATATGAATACAAAATGAGTCCATAGCTGGTTGCAGGTAGGCGATGGTTCAGCTTTCAGAAGGAAAATATGTCCTTTCACATTCATAAAGTCTTCAGAAACACCTACACAGCTTGATATCGCACAGTGGGTTCATTATGTTTCTGCATTGTTTTTTACAGAGCCCACATTGGAAAGAGGCCCAAAACATTTTGAAGTTGGTTGTGTCTCGTTCAGCCAGCCTTGTTGTTCCAGAAGATGTGCAGCGCTCTTACAGTTCTGAGTCCTGCGGCTCTCCAGAAATTGCCTTCACTCGCATATTCAACAACTCTTCCAAAGAGCTGCCTGGCAAGACTCTGGACTTCCACTTTGACATCTCAGAGGTCAGTGTCCTACCTTCCCCGAGTTCACTGTTCTCACCATAATGATTTGCTTTTGATTTTATTGCTAATCTGCATTATTTGACTCTATAGACACCAATAATAGGGCATAAATATGGTGATCAGCGTACTGCAGCAGGCAGGAATGGAAAGCCACAGGTGATTGCTGTCACAAGAAGTACCTCTTCCACATCATCTGGATCTAACTCCAATGGTCTGGTGCAAGTAAGCTGGAAGAGGCCACAACTCTCTCAGGTATCTTGTCAAACTGACACAAATTATCCAAAGCTAAGTACAAATTAATCAGGAGCTGTGAGGCAGCCCTCACTCAATGTGAATTGTCATCAGTCTAAAGCTTAATGTCCCTCAAACTGAGATGGAAGCATAACAGAATAATTAAAACATAGCATTTTATTTTATTCTGGAAAATCTTTTTTGTTTGTTTGTTTGTTTTTTTTAACCCACACAGGCATAAAAACACGTTTTTTTTACTGCTTACTTAGTAATTGGCAGTTGGCGAATAAGCTTTACATTTACAGATTATTTTGCCCAGCAGGCAAACAGAAGCCATAAACACATCAGTCTGTTGTGATAATTAACACATTTCATTCTCACTCTGTATTGCCTGTAGACCTGAGTTTTATGAAGCTACTTTCAGATGCTCCCTTGTCACAAGGGGTTGCCACAGTGGGTAGCTCTGCATGTTTGATTTGGCAGATGTTTTTTGCTAAAAACCCATCTGAGACAAATTTGTCCTGGTCTGCGTTTTCTCATCTTGTTATGTGTTCTTGTTACAGAGAAGAACCAGAGAGAGGCTGATGAATGTCCTGTCTTTATGTGGTCCAGACTCTGGCATCCCCAAAAATCCATCTGTAAGACTCCTCTCCTACTCTAAGGCCTCAGATAAGGTCTCTGTAAAATCACTGACATGAACACTGCTTCTGCTACTAGATTGTCTTTGTGGTGGTGTTTGATTTTGATTGATTTTTATTTATGGTGGATATGTGAGTTGTTGGGTTTTTTTTAGCTGACAACAAAACACCCTTTTCCTTCCTTCCTGTGTAGGTGGTATTCTCATCCAATGAGGACCTGGACTCTTCAGACCAGCAGACCAGTCTTATACCCACAGTTGAGGAGGTGGTCAGAGAGGAGGAGGTGCAGGGAGAGGATACAGGCAGTGAGCAGCAGTTTGGAGTCTTTAAGGACTTTGACTTCTTAGATGTGGAGTTGGAGGATGCTGAGGTGAGAAAACACCATAAAATGGCCCCACCTGTATGAGGGGAAAAAATGGTAGATTTCTGATAATAAAAGGTGATAATTTGAGGGACCTTATGGCAGGTGGAAAGTAATTATTCAGGTTAACAATCTTCTAGTTGTATGTAGTGTAGGAAACCTCGACTTGTGTGCTCTGTTCAGTCATTCTTGATCATCCCTCTTGACCGTAATATATAGTAGCTGTGTGACAGATTAACATTGTTTTGTTTGTCCAAACTGTCTTGCTTGTCCTGACTACTGTAATAGAAAACATTTGTGTCCATCTTAAGTCTACTAACATACGTATTCCTTCTCTTCTCTTGCCACAAGGAGCTGCAGGTAAGTCTGAGGGCTAGAAAGCTACTAAGATATGTTGTTTGCAGTGCCCTGGTGTCTCCATTTGTCATCCAGTAAGGTGCAGTAGTACCTTTTGATTTGAAATCATTGCTCCTGTGGTTGTGAACCCTTTACCTTTATAGCTGTAGATCATTGCATCATTTACCATCCCATGGAGAAAAATCATCTCATCCACTCAATCACATGAGCGTTTATTCACTTTTTTTTGTTTTTTTGGTTTTTTAGGTTGTATAATGTTGCGTTTGTCTTGTTCTTTGTTTGCTTGTTTTGTAATATCTAATCCAGACACTATTATTGTGCACACCATTCCTCACTGCCGTTCGCTTGCTTGTCCTGCAGGGGGAGAGCATGGACAACTTCAACTGGGGTGTCCGGCGTCGCTCCCTGGACAGCATGGACAAAGGGGACACGCCGTCTTTGCAGGAGTGCCAGTACACGGGCAGCACGCCAAGCCTCAACCTCACCAACCACGAGGACACGGACGAATCGTCTGAGGAGGAGGTATTGAGCGCTAGCCAGATTCTCACCCGCTCTGGCCTTGTAAGTCTCACTCTAATCAGGGTCCCCCACCCAACCCAGCCACCATGCTCCCCGCACAGCCTGCTGGCATGGTGTGCGTGTGTGTGTGTGCGCTCATACTGAGCTGGAACTGCTTCCGGTGCAGACAGGGGCTACACGCTTGCTTCTTCGCTGGTGGTAGATTCCCCCTTCAAACCTCAGCCCACTCCCTCTAGCTCTGCTAGATTAATGCTGTCATCAGTTCTTAGACATTTTATTTATATGATTGGTAAGTGGAGTGTAGGACATTTTTCATGAAATCATTAGAAATTTATATTGAATAAAAACCCTTAAATGTTATTCAATTATAAAATAACTCAAATGTTTAAACCCAGCATGTTTCTTTTGCATTATTTAACAGTTTGGCTGCTTTTCTCTAACTCGCCTTTGTTTTCTTTGGCTTTGCAAACAAGGTCTTTATCCACATCTGCTGATTATGCTATTAATATAAATGCTTTCTTCAGTCTAATAGGGACGTTTTCTTTCTCTCTTCTTCTGCCCTTCTTGATCTTGGTAGTGCATGGTGAGAGAATGAGCTTTTGGCTTTAGTGGACATTTGCCCCCAAAGAATTTGTAGTCGTGCAGTATTAAACACTTGAAAAATGAGCATGCAGGATTTATGTTATTTACCCAGAATTTTGAATGATATAACTTGTTCATAAAATGTAACTGATGTTATTGATATTAGCATGATCAGATTTGCCTGTAACCAGTTTTTGAAGATGCAGAATCAAATGACTAAAATGACTAAACATGCTCTGCTTGATAAAGAAACAGGGATGATGCTATTTGTCTGTTCAAAAGAAAATTGTTAAAAGTTAATTAATCTGTAGGGTTGTGTGCTTTACTAAGATTGAAATTTTATTGCTTTGTGTTGATAATGTAATTTTGTTTATTACAAAAATACTCAAATGAGTTATTACATTTAATACAAACATTAGGGGGTTATCTCAGGATATGCAGTGACTAAAACTAAGTCAGCAATATTACTACTTAGTGAAAATGAAAAAAGGAATTGCACATTAGTATGGTAAAAAATTTACATACATGCAGATACCAATTGTCCCAAAGAAAGTACATGTCATCAGCACTAACTCTGGACCTGTGATGAAAGAAATCACAGACCTAATAGGTAGATGATGTCTCCTCCTGTTTCAGTAATTGGTAGGATCAGTATTTTGAAAACAAATGTGTTACCAAAGTTAATTTATATTTTTCAAACATGCCTGTCCCACTGCCAACAGATTGGTTGTTGAACAACAAAACAAAAACAAAAGAAAACAATTGGTGGAAATCATATGGAAAAAATGGCTTTGTTTGCATCTGTTATTCTTGCTTTTTTATCACAGGGATTAAAATGTCCAAACGTATTGTTGTATTATTGCGGTGCACAGCTAAAGTCCATTATTTTGTTATTTATCAACAAATGATAGTCCTCATTGGGCACGCATGGAATCTCATGGTCTAAAACAAACTCTTTCCGTGTATTTATAGTCTAACCGTGTGACACAATCTGCAAACGTAGACTATTAATCCAGTTGTAAAGCATATGATTAAAATATTTTCTTACATTATACCAAATTTTAAACTGTTATCATTAAGATTAAAAATATCCAATGGAAATTTATTTTACAAGATCAAATGGCTAATTGCTTCTACAATAATGATAAACTCTTAAATTGTTAATAATAGTTGCATAATAACTTCTGAACCCCATTGTGTCCTAATCAATGTATGTTGTACCTCACAGTAAAGTTACTTGAAGTGCCAACAGTATGGTAGTGCATCAGAGTTAAAAATGGTTCTAGTAACCCTCCTAGTAATCCTTGTTTACTCCTAGTTTTGAAGTAGTTACAGCTTTAGGCCTTAGTATACTTCTAATAAAGGTTTGCATCAAACTAGATGATGTACACATTAATCTCTATTGTGTTTATACATCCCTCAACAGAAAAGCCAACCAGTTTGTTTTTCTTCCCCAGCTTAACAGTGACTCTGCTACAGATGACACTGCATCCAACCATGTGGACTCTTTGCAGCAGTCCCAAGAATCCTCCAGCAGTGCCATGACGGAGGAGGCAACCGTCCTGCCCACTCTGCCCTCTGCACCTTCCCTCCCTCGACTGGATAGCCCCATATTGGAGATGACCCACTCAGACAGCACCAGCAGTCAGCTGCCTGAGGTGCGATCAATCGGGAACAACAATAAACTGTGGTGCTCGGGTGCTTTTTAGCTTGCCTTTTTCTTTTTGTTCATCTTGTATCTGCTTTTGCTGTACTTCTTGGCCTATCTGTCATTTAGACAAATGATCAGCTACCTTCAGGGAGTTTTGGATGGGATGGGGTAAAAGTGCCGGTGCTGCTGGGTTAAGACTTGTGTTTGTGCATGTGTGTCTGTGTGTTTGTGTTTGCTGCTTTCGCTGCTTCTCACTCCTTCCGTGGCTATTTCTTTGTTGCTTTGCTCTGTGTGTGGGTGCTAAAGCCTAGCTATGTAGCTCTTGCACCCTTAATAGTGGTGGGGCTTGATTGCGTGATTTTGGGAATGGATTAAAAACAAAAGCTCACCTCAGGTCAGCTGTTACTGCTCACCTCACCTCCAATAACACAGCAACTGACCATTCCAACTAAATCCTCCATTTAAAAACTTGTGAAAGAGACACCAGCTCCTTAATCCTCGGCAGATGCATGTGTGAGTATGAGAGCTTTATAAGTGGTGTCTTAATTTTACAAGTGCAATTATCTCTAAATCTAGCCAGTGAAATTTGCTACGATATTAACATGCCATAGCCTTTCTTCTGCATTTACTGCTACTGACATTTATCACTTGTACTAACAATGGTGAGTACATAATTTTGTCCTGATTTTCATTTGCATGTACACAGTAGAAATTTAAATTAAGTGGAACATATTTCACCTTTGAATATATGTTATATAATATGAATAACCTTTGGTCATAGGTATATGTGCAGATCAGTTCTCTATCAGGTACACCTACCCCTCAGTGAACTCTGTAACTTCTTGGCTCAAACAAGCCAATGGTCTCAATATCATCCCAAGGACATCTGCTCCATCACGGTCCCAGCTCTTAGTGTAATGAGCCCTAGATAAAACCATCAATACTCTTACTCATTCCCTCCGGGATGGCCATGACCACTTCTAAAAGCTTTCTGTAATATAGCTGCTGTCTGTGTGATGTACTGGCTGTCTGCCATACTAAGCATCCCTAATGCATTAGACTTTGAATAATAAAGAAAGGAAAAACAAACGAAAAAAGCAAGTCCTCTTAATTAGTGCCATTCTCAGCATATCGACATGTATGGGCATATTCATCTTTCATGTGTAGGCATATCTCCCCATCATGCGTGGGCTTATCCCTGTTGAATATACGGGGCATATCCATCCTTTATGTATGGGCTTTGTCTACATAGTTACTGTCTATAGTCTCTAGTCAAATGCTGTAGCTGTTTTAGTGCTAATGTGTTATATAAATTGTAGCTTCACTTGATGTTTGCCCACAATTTATTATGATGGCTCAGTTCATTTGTTACGTTGTTAATTCAGTCCATTAGTTTTGTATAGTTATGCAGTGAAAGCTATAAATCAGTCATCATACAGATATTGAGTCACCACCGATCCATTTCCATCTGCAGTCCTGTCACTCCCTGACGTTCCACCACAGTGTTGCTGTTCTGTTAGCAGTGACGTCAAGGTTTCAGTGGCGCTTTAGTGATAAATACTGTGCCGATTTATTGATTTTTTTTTTTTCTTTTTTCTTTTTAATGTTTTTTTAATTAATTAATTTCTTTATTTTTCATTTATTTCTCAAGATGGATGTTAGCTTATGAAGTGAGATCTAGAGCAATCTCCAAGGAACTGAATATTATAAAAAGTGTTGAGTTAAAAGTCCCTCTTGTGTAATTAAAACTATAATTTGCTCTAAGAATAGGCTATAGTGGTCTTAATTCAAGCTCTAATAGACGTTCAACTGTGAGTCTGTGTTCGTGAATCAGTGTTAACAGCCACTATTGGTGGGGTTTTTTTTTGTTTTTTTTTTGTTGTTTTTGTTTTTTAAAAAAGAGGTCATTTTCATGGTTGTTGTGTTTTTGTGTGAAATCCCCTGCCAAGCTGCACCTGAGCGCCCCTCTCTGACCTCATGTTACAGGACGCTGTAAGCATGACAGCGGCTGACGAGCTGAGTAGCAGTGTGAGTGAGGATACGGGGTTTTGCAGTGCCCCCCCTGTGCCCTCTGACCACCCAGAGTTGTGTGACCTCCCAGACTCACGGGACCCTCAGGATGCTCAGGACCAGCAGGAGACTCAAGACCCTCAGGAGGACTTGGATCCAGCCCCCCCTCCCCCGCCGGCCATAGACACACCACCAGGGTCCCTTTGTGAGGAAGACTCCCAAACAGTACTTCCTCTTTCTCTGCCAATGCCATCAGAGACGAAGCAGGATGCAGATCCAGATCCAGACAGCACCTGTGGCTCTGTGTGGGAAGAAGATGTGACACAGGCCCTGAAGGAGCTGGATGAGCGCTGTGAGGAGGAGGAGGCGGACTTCTCTGGCATGTCCAGGTAAGCATTTCTGAGTCTTTCTTTAGATTAAGACCACTGTAATAAATGTAGATTTTGGGATGTGAGAAAGTGCTAGATGCTTTCTGTATCAGGCTTACCAAAACCATCAGAGATTTATGGAAATCGTTTATCTGAAACCCAAAAAGTAAATATTGATCCATTATTATTTAAGAGGTATTTAGACATACAAAATCAGGATCACATGACTTTTTTTTTCTCCAGTACTAATGGTGGTAATTGGAACAATTTTATTGCATGTGCTTGTGCTTTTACATGGAGGACCGAAACTGACAAATTCAAAGTGAAATAATTAAATTACTTGGTAAAAGAATTAATGTGCCACTAACGGCATTAACATAAATATCATAATATAAATAAATTAATGTCAGCATTTATGAATCTATAAAATGTGACATTTTAATGTTTCACTTTTAATTTTCTTCTGTGGCTGAATTTATACCAGTGTGTATAAACCAAAGCAAGTATATGCACCATCAGTAATTTCATTTCAGAAGTTTTATTTTATAAAAGTAATTCACATGTGGGGAACACATGAAGTGTTAGCGATCTCACACACTAAAGGTACTGAATTACAATTTTTATTAATGGAAAAAGAGGAGGATCCAGATTATCTTTTGTTGGACAGGATTTCCAGCAGCTTTTTGCTGGTAGGTGTCCATCCTTGTTGAAATAAATAGAGCCTTCACTAACATTAGAAGAACTGCCTATTAACTGTCATAGGAAACAAATAAAGCACTACATTTAAAATGCCTTTTAGTAACTTCATTACAAAATGTAATGCATGAAGCTTAGCAGCTGATTGATAGATCAGTCAGTCATTGTACAGTTGGTTTTTACTTTGATTAATTGCAGTCTAGAAATTGAAAAATTGAATTTTCAAATGATTGTACAGGGCAGCACTTTCCACCTTGGCTAATAAATTTTGGGGAACCCCTGACTGAAACTGTCCATTTAAGAAAGCAGTGTCAGACAGCTCACATTGAAGCTTGCAATTAAGTAAAACAACAAGCTTGAGAATTAACCAAACTTTAGAAGGCTCGTTTAGGTGTGGCTGAAGAGGATATGGACTAATTTACAGTGTGTTACTAATCTAACTTCTTTGACGATTTGGAAGATGGTATGGGTAATTTTCTTGGCATGGTCTACTGGAACTATGAAGGTGGGCCAGTGTTGGCTGGCTTCAATCCATTTCTAACAGCCCCTCTTCAAGGTGGGCCAATTCTGGTTGGAGGACAGTTGTAAAGTCAGGGTTTTAAAATACTCTAAAGCAATATGAAGAAGCAGTGCTGAACAAATCAGCAGACAGACTCACTTACCTCCATGTATCACTGTACTCAAGTTCTTTCAGTTAGCTGAGCCACACTTGAAAAGCAAGTGTGTGAGTGCCTTTGACTGAAAACAGTAGGATACTAACCAGTTAGTGTAGGTGTCAGTGCATGAGAATTTATGTGAGTGGGAGAGAGTAAGATAAAACAACTCAGCAATGTTTTACCTCAGTGGGTTGGGAACTGGCTCTGCTTGCAGCAGTGTGTGTGTGTGTGTGTGTGTGTGTGTGTGTGTGTGTGTGTGTGTGTTTGTGTCTGTGTCTGTGTCTGTCAGTGTGTGTAGATGCCTAGCTTGTATAGAGCTCTCTGCAGTCCTGTGTGGGATGAGAGCGCAGTGCGCTAGTGCTGCTAGCAGTGGAGCTGCAGACGAGGGGAGAGAGTACGGGAAAGAGAAACGATAGCTGGGGTGAGGATGAGGACAGAAACTGTGTCCGCTGCAGCGCTTGGCAGCGCAGGCTTTAGATACTTATATTCTGTCTGCTTCTTCAGGCTGTTTGGTCCTACAGGCCTGTGAGTATCAGTGTTTATGTGTGTGCGTGAGGGAGAGGGGGAGAGAGGCATTTGTGTGATGCTAAAATGCTAATAGTTCTTATGTTATGGTGAGCGCACTGCAGTAGATTAGAGGTCTCAGTGTACTGCAGCATTTCCAGTCAGGGAGGCAGAGATCTAGCAATGTGAGGTTGTTTACTTGCTGCAAGTGACGACGAGCGTGTGTGTGTTTACATTTGCCCTTCAGTGAAGGGGGGGGGGAGAACATGTCGGGCTGTAGCTTATTGGCCCCCATGTGTGTTTCAGCCAAGATGAAGGTGACGCAGACGGCTTCCCAGAGATCCAAGCCTCTCCGCCCCCTTCGCCCTTCCTCTCTGCCATCCTGGCTGCATTCCAGCCTGTTGCCTATGACAGTGACGAAGATGCTTGGCGTTGCCATGTCAACCAGATGTTGTCAGACACAGATGGGTCCTCGGCTGTTTACACTTTCCATGTGTTTTCTCGACTCTTTCAGGTAAATGTGTAGCAAACGTTTTTTGTTGTTGTTGCATATTTGACTGGCAGGACTGCTCCCTTTCTGTTGCATCTTTGTTTTTACAAGTAAGCTTTCTCAGCAAGACCTTATTTTTTTTTCATTCATTTTTTTTAATCCCCCAGAGTATTCAGAGAAAATTTGGCTCCATTACACATGCATCTGTTCGCTTTCTCGGGGAAAGGCTCCAACGAATGGGTAATCAGTTCCTCAGCTCCCTGGAAGTCATGACGTCACGCTCGCAGTGTCCCACTGTGCTGCTGGATGCAGAGACGGTGAGGCTGTCCCGCATGGTTGTCTGCAGTAATTCTAATAAATCTGATAAAGCTAGACTCCAATAATGCTGTAGCAGTTACACGGTTGGATTATTTTGTAAAAATGGTGCATGTTGTCCTCAGTGTGTTTGTGTGTGTCCTGGTGTAGATATTTTTGTGTGCTGTGTGTTATGCTCAGCTCATTTATGACATAACAAAAAGAAAAAGGAAATCCACATAGCGACAATTTTCATTAAGCCAAATTTTATAAATAACAAGTGAAAGAACATAAAGAGAACTGATGAATAGGTGCTAACGTAAAACTACATGTGGCTTGAACTTGTGATAACTCCCAACACAGTCCAAGCAAAGCAAATGAAAACCAAGTTGCCATTAAAGAGAGAGAGAGAGAAAGATCTTGGGATGAAACCAGCTTATTTAGACTCCCAAGCAGGTGTAGTCATTGCCTTTTATGAGGTAGAATGAATTGGCACCTGAGAAGGAGGAATCTAAAGGCAGTCCTCAACAACCAAAACTAACATGAGGCCTTGGGATGTCAAATATGTTTGTAGTGGGTGTTGTTGTGGCTTAATATGTGTGGTGTCCTGTCTTGCTGTTGTAGCTGGTCTCTTGTGGACTGTTGGAGACTCTGAAGTTTAGTGTGCTGGAGTTGCAGGAACACTTGGACACCTACAACACCAAGAGAGAAGCAGCAGAGCTTGTAAGTCACCATTTATCTTTCACCACATCCACCATCTCTTCTTCTTTATCCTCTTTAAACTTTTCCCACCAGACATGATGCTTCACATCCTCTTTATTTTTAAAACTGCCACTGCTGCATTTTCAGGGTGTGTGTCTCATCTCGAGAGATGAGACGGTACCTTAGAATCTCAAGAGAGATGAGCTCAGGAAACATGTAAAGTTCCTTTCATCTCTATCTGATTGCACTGTGGAAGGCCAGGAGAACATAAAGACAAATAGCTGATGCTGTACAAGATAAGCCCAGTCTGTCTCATCAGCAGCTGCAGACATTGAATCAGTGTTCAGTATGAGTACATTCAGCTGCCGTTAGTGTCTGCATCACCAGTGAGAACCCCTGCTGAAGGGATAAAAATAACCCTCAGCAGTCCTAAATCAGTTACAGAAGGCCAGGCAGGAGAAGCTGTGAGAGGGGTAGGAGCAGGGAGGATGGGGGAGGGGAAGAAAGATGAGATTGCAGTGGGCTCTGGGATGCAGGGGCGCTAATTGAATGAGACAGTGATCTTCCCTTGAGGGCTAGATACTATCCCGTGCTCTGGAACAGGCCTTCTTTAATTCGCTAAGTACAACACTCTTATTAAATCTCCTCCCTTTATTATGTATACATACAAATGTAGATGTATACATCCCTGGGTTTAAAAAATAAAAAATAAAAAAAAGGTATTGTAATGCCTCTGTTACCAGGCTTCCTCTCCTTCCTAAGCCTTTCATATATTTTTTTTCTCTTGTTTTGTCTCTTACCTGTTTATGCAGTGGCTGGAGAACTGCAGGAAAACATTCGGGGACAAAGACAGCAGCCAGCGACCCAATACTCGTGCACAGGTAGGAATGAATGCTTTTGCTTTGATTTCCATGAATGCTATTTGTCATTTGTGTTGATCAGTTTGACTTTTATGAATACAAATTGTTGCAGTTCAGCTGAATGGATAAAGTCCAACTGAAATTAAACAGCATGTGTTTTTCTGCTATAGTTTACAAGATCTGTGTCCTACTTTAAGAAATAAAAACAGAAATCAAAAGGTAGATGTTAACATTTGGCACCTCCAGTTATGTATTAATTCATCAGAATATCATAAGATCTCAGTTTAGATGGAGAAGTGTCCATACAGCCAGCCAGATTGCTTCCCTTTAAAAAACAATGTTGGTTTGAAAGAAACAACCCACTTGAGCTTTCCTCTTTTTACAGGATATGTTACATGTTACTTTTCTTATTAGTAAGGATGCAATGATACATGTATTCTTCCCAAGCTGTTTGGTTGGCAAAGTATGACATTTAGCTATAAGGTAAACAGTTAGTGTCAGAAATATATTGAAGAATTTTTTTTGTTTGTTTTGTTTTGTTTTTTCAGATTTATGATTGAAAGTATACAGTCCCATCTTCTCTAATTGCACATGTGAGCAGGCTTTGGTTGATGCAAGTAAAGAGGGATGGCTTTTCCTGAAATTCTTTTGATAACTGTTGAGTGTTGTCTGAAGATTTCGATTTTATTAGCTTATTTCATCTCCGTTAATTACCAATGACCGGCGAAGGGAATGGAAATTTCAGCCCGGATATTCGCTGGTTACACTGGTCGTTGTTCTCAGAGCTTAAAGAATGCATACTAGCTAATATTTTTGAGTCAAACCATGACTCCAAAACTCAGATTCAGTGTATTAGTGTATTGAACCATTACACTAATTAGCTCTTCAGCTGCAGCATATTAAACAGCATGTGAATTTGAATGTAAGTGTCACTACAGCCATTTAGATGCTGTTGTGGTTTAACTCCTCAATACCACTAACGGCACATCCCTTGACCATCAAATGACACCATGTCTCCCAATCTCCTGCCAATGCTCAGCCTGCCTGTTGCTGCCCAATTTGCACCGGAAATCCCATTTGTTCTACACACGTGCAAAAATGTGCATAATTCCTGTCACATCTCTACTCTGAAAGGGATTATGCACAATTTCCTTGCTGGTACTGCATTAAAATTACTGTTACATGACATCTGTGTATAGCAGTGTTGTATAGAAATATAGGTGGTGTATTTTTGCTCCTTTTTGCCAAGAGGTCTTTTTTCAAGCTTTTTCTTCTATTCCAGTGCACTCATTTAGGCCTGTCTGTGTTTGTGCATTTCTGTGTCTTATCTTTTCATAAATGCAGAAATTTGTAAAGGAAAGCTTGACGTAGAGTTGCACGTTGTTGATGATTGGAACATATCTTTAAACATACATATTGATAATGTTCAGTGTGACTTTTACAATTCCACCAAATATAAATTGTTATATAAATATAAATGAACATTTTTCATAGTTTAATGAACAATTAAGCCTTTTTTAACACCTTCTCTGTGAAGCTAATTCAAGCAATTTCCAACTCTTTCATTTATGGGTTGGAAAATTTGTTTCATACCTAAACAGGAATATATCTGAAAAGGAAAAATGTAATCTTCTCTTTCATTAGTCCTATATGTTACATCTTCACAAAAAACAAGAAAAATGTATGTTTTATTTATTAAGAAAAGCATAATCTTCTATTTCATAACTAGAAAAAGCAAAGATAAAGTTCTATTTAAATCCTAGAATCTACTGTATTGCTTCAGTGTATCTATGTTAGCTATTTTATTTAGTTGTTTAACACGTTCACCTTACACGCAAAAGATCCCCAGCTCGATTCCGGGAAGACACACAAACCCAACTACAGGGGGTCACAAACTAGTTTATTCCTAGTGCCTGTCCCAAGCCCCAAAAAAATCTCAGGGTTGCATCAGAAAGGGTATCCGGTGTAAAATCTGCGCCAAGTCAAACATGCGGATTGATCCGCTGTGGTGACACCTTGGGAAATAAGGGAATATCTGAAAAATACCTCTCATCAGAAAGATGAGAGGTATGAGAGCACTACAACTCCAAGAGTACAGCAGTCATGCAGTCCATATATCTAGGGCTTTTATTGTGAAAGGCAAGGAGAAGAAGAAGCCCTGTTCACAAACATGTGAAACAAATCAGTATGCACCAGGCAGTGGCGCTGTCAGCTGCCAATCAAACACAGACACTGGAGAAAAGAAGCATTTCCAACAATTTGCCAGCAACCATTTTTACCTGTTTTGGATGATAAAATATTAACAATAAATTTAAAGAAGATTGGGAAATTTTTTTAGACTGCAACAACAAATGTCTAAATGTGATTTCAGATGGTCTTTAAAAGGACAAACTTAGGATTTTTTTCCAACTCTACCACTTAAGATTTGTTATGTATTGTTGTAAGACCGACACAGAGGTTGTACCCTTGAAATCTCTGCATGATCCCTCGCTCCACATCTTAGACTGTAGGTTTCTCTTACACCGAGCTCCTTGGACAGATCTGTGGCGTTCCCATTCACACAAATGTTATCTTAGGTTAAAACTGATGCTGTTTTCAACCAGGGGTATCCAGAGATCTTTCACTGCCTTTTTCTCCCTCTCTGTGTAGCCTCTATGGCACCACGTCTTTTCTCCCCCTCATCACACATGCTGTTGTCCATCTTTTCAGAATAAAGGTTTCTGTTACTGCTGAAGTGAGCTCACATTTCCTGGCCTGTATGAAGGGAAGATGATAAACCACTGCTCCTGCTTGTCAGGTCACTGTGTCTCAGCTGTCATGTTAAAGCTCACTAATTCTTGGTCTTTCTCTCCTTCTGTTTTGTTTGTTGTTTGTTTGTGTGTGTTTGTGTGTGTGTGACCTGCTCACCTTCTTGCTTAGCAAATGGAAAATCTAGCAGTAAGTGGTTCTCATATTATAGACTTTAATAATGCCGCCATCCGGACAAAACACTTACCATCTCATCTCTTTGTACATACATGTTGACAGAAAAACAGACTGTGCTCTACCACCCCCACCCACCTCTGTATCTCTGTTTCTGCTTTGATTGGTCATGTAACCCAGCTCAACCTCCTCATCCACCCAATCATATTGTACCGTGTTATCCTGTATGCTTTATTTTTTTTTCTGTTTGCTTGATAATCTGTTTGTATGTTGCACTGATTGTGTCTGCAGGTAGATGAAGTTATCTGTTTGTATTCAGTGTAAAGTTACCGTCTGATTTCAGAAGAGCTGCTGTGTTACTAGTAGGAGATGATGGATAGAGAGTTGTTAGGTTCAGTTTATTTTCATTTTGCATGATTCCATTGTTCCATTCCCATATCTGTTAAAATCATTTTTCTCCCATTTTCTTCTAGATTAGGGGCTTAACTTTTAGTAAATACACACTTCCTTGGATCATCAGCCATACATGCTGCGGGGGCATCCCACCACTAATTCTAGCAGTAGGGTCCTTCCATGAAAAATCAGTCAATGCCTCACACCTGACCCCCTCAGAATCAGCTGATTTATTTTGTGTAATAACGTTGGTGTATCTATCTAATGAAGCCATGCAGAATTTTACCCGCGTACTATGAAAATTTTCAACCCATCTCTACATACTTTGTCGGGCTGTAAAAATTTCATAGTATGAAGGTAAAACTTTGCATGGCTTCATTAAATATATTAAAGTTATTATACAAAAACAAAAATAAGCTGACTCTGAGAGGGTCAGGTGGAAATTTTTCCCCAATTTGGTTCATTTTATATGGAACGATTCAGTAGTAGACTCACCGTGGTCCAAATCAGTTGTCACTTTGCACTAGCCCGTGTTAACTTTTTCATTTACTCCCACGTCTCTAACCCAGGATACCCATCTGTCTAATCATGTGATCATCAGAGTGATTTCAGTGCAGATTAGACCATGATTTTGCTGACACGTGACTCTGTTTTTATGTCTTCTGTCTCTGTAGGAGCTGGAGTTATGTCGGAGGCTCTACAAGTTGCACTTTCAGCTGCTGCTGCTGTTCCAGGCGTACTGCAAGCTCATCAGCAGGGTGGACACCATCAAGAGAGAGGCTGAGGTGAGACGCGAGATTTAGTGTGTGACAGGGAGGATGTTCGTGTGTGTGCTGTTTAGGTTTTTGCCATACATTAACTTTTTAAGAAGATGTCTCATTTGGTTTAACCCTCAAGCAATCAGGCTATTTTCGTCACTAAAATGACAGTGTGGCCATTTATGACCCCAATACACTTTATATTGCATTACTTTTCTTTAATGGCTCTGTTTTCTCATACCTAAACTGTTTTGTCTATCTATGACAGATGTTCTAAAATGTTCTAAATTTAAACTTTTCACTCCTTTAACTGTACAAACAAAATTACATTTATTTAGACCAGGGGTCTGCAACCTTTACTATCAAAAGAGTCATTTGGAGCAATTTTTTGCCTTACAATGATGGGGACACAACCCATTAACATTAATAAGTGTAAATAATTAAAATCTTTTAACACATGTAACTACCCTACAGTGGGCTGCAGGTGCATTTTCGTTCCAATAATACCATGTTATTTTGCATTTATAAATTTATGGAACAAAAATTTTATTTTATTTTTTTAAACTTTTTTTTTTAAATAATTTTATTACAAACAAAACTTAACAGTTGTGAGGTTGATGAAATAAAATGTTGATTAGCTTGTTTAGGCCTCCTTTGAAACAAGCTATGAGTCCTGTCTGTTTGTGTGCAAATTAATTAAATCAAAAGTAACTACATTTTTGATTAAAAAAAAAAGTAACATAGTTAAAAAAAAAAAAGGTCAGTTTCAATTTAATTTTGAATAAAGTTCAGCTACAGATCAAACGTACCAGTAAGTCAGCAGTGTTGGCGGTGAAAGCAAACAAATCTGTCAACACACTATTTAATTCTCTATTTTCCTCCGCGACTTATTTTTTTGGATTTGCTAGGGGGACTTGAGACTAATAATTTATGTGTTCGTACATATTAAAGCATTTTTTGTTGTTGTTTTTAATCCGAAGTACTTTAACCAACAACAAACAAATTTTTGTTTTGTTTTTTTCCATCCTTTGTTACTTCCAATCTTCTATTTAAACCAAAATCTAAACAAACATGTTGTAGTATTCAAAATATTTTGTGCAGAAACACTCAAAATATTTATTCACTGAATTATCTGATGATTGTAACTGTAAAAATGAGATGCTTAAAATATGTGGAAAACATACAGAAATTTGCAGGGTCATAAATAATCCGATAAAACTTTCCATTATCCTCGCCACACCAATGGGCCAGTTCCTGTAAAAGAACTGAGAGAAGTTGTTGGAGAGGTACAGTAGATTGGCAAATTTATGATTAAAAATATCACAACTATATATAAATGTGGAGCTGGAGTTACAGAAGACCATCAAAAAGGCTCAAAACAAAGAAAGATTGTGAACTCTTTAACATTAAAACCATAAATCTTTGGACTGTAACATAAAGTTCAGATTTTGATTAGATAATTATTTTCCTTTACCCACAGGATCGATGAATGGTCATTACTAAATCTGTATTGCTGTCAATCCCTCTCTGAGCTGCATTTTAATGGAGATTTAATTAGATTTAGACATTTAATGAAATTAAATTATTTCTCATACACAGCGGTGAGGTCAGCTAGTCCAGGTAATATTTACTCTGGGTTCATTTTGTTCACCTCCCGGGTAGATCTGCGTTTATTATTTGATGCTGTGACAATAATGCTTCTTTGTCTCTGTTTCTAAGGTGACCAACATGTCTGAAGAACTCACTATCTTAGAGAGCTGCCTGAAGGAGGCAGAAACAGGAAATGATGGTCAGGAGGATGTGTGCATGTCAGACAATGCTCAGACAAACACGGAGACAGCCATACAGTCGCTGATTGAAACCCTGAGAGCCAGAGACTTCAGCACAGCTCTCACACAGGTCAAAATCTTCAGGTAAGATAACACAGAACTGGCACAAATCAATGGCTTTAATCACTAATATAACAAGTCAATACAGTGAGTAAATCACCTGCCTAAAAAGCCCAATCAAACATAATTTAATGAGCAAGAAATGGTTATTTTTAATGTACTTGTCCTCATCGCTATTTCATTACAGTCTCATGCTTCCTGTCGTTGCAGTTTGAAAATCGTTGGGTTTTTAATATCTTTAAGGTTTAAATTTGACTGTAAAAAGAAAAAAAAGGTCATTAGTTGACACAATAAAGCCTTTTTCCCATGTGACATACACACAGCAGTGCTTCATCAATTTCTTCAAGTGACACTCCTCTGATGTACACTTTCATGTAGTTCATGTAGTTGATTCTCACGGGTTCATTCAGACACAGTGGTGAGCTTGCGTGATATTGCCCACACAGACAATGCTGGACAGTATTAAAGTGACGTATAAAGCATAAATTCAGAGTTTTCTTGCTATAACATGGAAGACAAATGTGAGTTTGTTCCAGGATACATAATGTGACAGCATGAACTTCAAATTCAGTTCAATTTAATGTTTTTTTAAGGCACTTCATATTGTAAGGTAGAGACCTACCCTTTTAAGAGGAGAGACCTTCAGTGGAACAAGTTGGAGG
Source organism: Paratilapia polleni (assembly GCA_015106735.1). Taxonomy (NCBI): domain Eukaryota; kingdom Metazoa; phylum Chordata; class Actinopteri; order Cichliformes; family Cichlidae; genus Paratilapia; species Paratilapia polleni. The sequence continues at coordinate 3,308 of VUQI01000147.1, read as the reverse complement.
TGGGTGGAGAGAGAAAAGAAAAAAGGAGAGCATAGAGATAACAAACAGGATGAAACACAAACGACAGGAGAGAGTAGACCCAAGTTAACAGTTATGCTGTGATAGGTAAATGTTACTGGGTCCTACGTAGCAAGATTGCTGTTGTAACTTCCACATCCAGCATGATCATTCAAACAAGAAGCACGGCTTTCAGATGCCCTAAGATTAATAAAAAGGAGTGCATGTTTGAAAGGGGGTTAAAATGCACTCCTGTTGGAAGAAAAAACAATGTGTGATCCCTGTCACACATCATTACTGAAATTTTCAGCAGAAGCAGTAAAGTTAGTCCTTCCATCAGCATGTCTTTCCACTCAAAGCCCTCTTTGCAACCCAGTTATTTTGAAGATCCCATCTAAATGAGGAGAGAGCCATAACTTTTATGTCACTAGATACTGGGAGATAAAACGGCGTGGAATTACCAATCAAATCTGGGTTTTTTGTTTTGTTTTGTTTTTGTTTTTGTTTTTAAGAGGTTTAAAAAGCTTTTTTCCTTGCATGGTATACTTCTGCTGCTCACACACAGTTTCATAACATTTTGGCATTATTAGCAGCTCAATCTGACAAGATCAGCATCTCTGGCTCATCCCAGCAGAGCACATGCCACACTCATTCTCGTTATGGATACGGTTAGCCAAGAAAAACTATACTTGACCTACCTCTTTACTACAATAACGAGTAGGCAGATGTCTCCAGTCACAGTTAAAACTGATTTGAAACCTCTGCTGTGCACTCACATTTCCTGTTTCAGCTGTTGATTGGCTCGTTGTCTGGTAATGTAGTGTGCTTCAGAGCCCATGAAAACGGGGGACAATGTATAAAATGGCTGCAGTTATATTAAGTTGTTATTAACAGTTAATGCAGTACTTTTTAATCCCCTTGAATTAAAGCTGAAATTCTGCACTTCAGTCACATCTTGATTGATTTAAAATCCACTGTGGTGGTGTACAGAAGCAAAATTACAAAAACTGTCATGTCCAAATGCTTATGGACATAAATGCACCATTGGCTAAGCAACAACACAATCTGCCATGCTTTGAAGTCAAATTGCTTATTACATTTATTTCTGTGCTCTTGGTAAAGTTCACTGAACTACTGCCAAACATTTCCTGTTTTGTTTTGTTTTGTTTTTCTTGAGATCTGCACAGACCTGAACATGTTTTAAGAGGGGCACTCAGGATTTATCCAAAAAAACAATCCAAAACGCTTCATACATGATGAAAGATGAGAGGAAAAATGTTCATCCAACGGCTAGAAATGTGTTCTGTATAATCAGTTTTTGTTCACGTCTCTTCGTGTTCTCACCCTTCTTTATGTCCAGGTCTCTGTGGCCAAACGACATCTTCGGCAACGAGACAGACGACGCGGTCCAGACTCTTCTACACATTTATTTCCGTCACCAGACGCTGGGTCAGACAGGCTGCTTGGCGGTCGTAGGCCCCAGCAGGGACCTGTCTCAGGCTAGCACCCGCCTCATGGAGCTCAACCTGCAGATCCGTGAGGCTCTGAGTCAGGCGCAAGCCTACCAGCCCCACACCACCATAGTCAGCACCGGACTGTGAGCCTGAGGTACTGCAGGCTGGACTAGACTGGACAAAAGCACCCCTCTCTTCTACACCTCCCCTCAGCTGGAGGGTAGACTGTGAGGGGCGGAGGACAAGAGAGACTCCACCTATAAAGGGCTAAAGGATGCGTGGGAATAACTGTGACTCTTAATATATATTATTACATGTATGAATGCTTAAAGCTAATATCTTTTCCCAGACTAAGCCAACTCGCAAAATTCATTTGCAATAAGTCATGTGGTGGTGTGCCTGGGAAAGAATAAGAGGGGTCGCAGTGGGATGATTTTTTTTTTTTTTGGTTGTTGTTTTTGTTTTCTCTTTTTGCTGGATCTGACCCAAGAGGCCCATCGTACTGAGAGATGGCCTCCTCGGGGTCTGGACTGGGAGTTGGTGTTGAAGACTGTGAGACAGTCCAGAGGAGGTGTCGTATGCGTGAGGACACACCATCAAGATTCATAAGCAAACTCAGAAAAGAAAAAAAAATATCTCCTTTAAAAAAAACGAAAAGTTTTCAAACGCATGCTTGAAAGAGAGAAGCACTGCAAGAATATTTTTTTGAGAAATGTATTTTTTATTAGAGCTAACATCCTAGGTTGTAAATGTTAGGATATTTAACATGTTAACCCTGTGGGAGACGTTTGCCTTCAGGGAGTGTACAAAGAGAAATATATCTGTTTATTGATCTGCTCTGAGAGGAGAGTCCCCTTCAACAGGTCTTCACGCAAAACTCACTCTTTAACCAAATAAGTAGATGCCTTTAGAGACTCTTGACTGTGTGATATATATTGGATATTCTGGTATACGCTCACACACAAAAATGCATATAATTGCACACAAGTGCGGACTGGCTACAGCTCATTATGGAAACATAACTTATTTTACTCTGTATATATTTTAGAAAATGTATAGTGTAAAACCAGTATTTTTCCCTTGTACTTTTGTGTAATGCACTGTTCATCCGATTAGGATGTATGTATAAAGCTAATGTGATGAGAAAGCCAAGACCAGGTTTGAGTCATTAATGGTCCGCTCCACCTTTTGTCATCCAATCATACAAATTTCCCAAAGGCTGCCTTGGTTGTTGGTTGCGGTCTTGCAAAAGAGGGAAGCAGTGCTCGTTTGGGACAAGCCACCTGTCTTCGTGATAGTGATGGCATGGGAGATCAAAAGTAGCCTCCATTTCCTCTGCTGGACCCCACCAATCCAGCCAAGCCATGTCCATATGCATTCCTTCTCTCCACTGTGATCTTTTTGTTAGCAGTGTAGGCTCTGCTTAAAGCCTTACGAGGAGGGAGATGAGGTTTGAATCTGTCCATGTAGGTTGATCATGTTGCATAGCGGCACTCATCCACTGCTGCATTTTGATACTGTTTTTCTGAGGGGAAGCGGGTGTCTGTACTCTCAATGCCCCTACTTGCTGCTGTGACTGCAGGACATGAACCGTTATCTGGATGCTTCTTGGACAGTTTGTCATGGCACATTGTAACAGTCACTGTACTCATTCCTCAGAGCTTTTTTTTCCCCCTCCTGCTTGTCTGGTACATTTGAATGCTGTTCTTATTTAATGATTATTTACCTGGAAGATGTTTTAAAATAGAGCTGCATTTTACTTTTTTTTCTCCCCCCCTCTTGTTCACTCACATACCAGCCTTTTCTCTGGATCAATAAAAACCTTACAGAATGAGCTCTGTCTTATGTTATTGAAAC